>JADBJO010005975.1:0-25000 GCA_016801955.1 Conus betulinus | reverse complement strand
AAAAATCTTCAAGGCTGTGTCTCTGATATCAAACAGTGGATGTCTACTAGTAATCTGAAATTAAATGATGATAAAAACAGAAGCTATCAAGTTTACAAAACACTCAAAAGCTCAAGACCCCTGTCTTCATCCGTCACTAGTCCTAGTCTCCACTGACATCTCATTTATGCCATTTGTTGGTGACCTTGGCTTCTATCTTGACTCTGATCTCACCCTGAAACACCACATAGCCAAAATCTGCCAAGCATCCTTTCTTGAACTCCATCGTGTCAGCTCTATCAGACCTTTCCTTACAGAATAGGCCACAAAGACATTGGCGTCTTCCTGCATCTGTCAAGACTAGATTATTGTAACGCTCTTCTCCTTGGTGTACCCGCAGCCTAACTCCAGCCACTACAACGTGTTCAAAAATTCAGCTGCTCCCCTTATCTTCAAGGTGCCAAAACAGCACCATACTTTGGATCTCTTGAAGAAATAACACTGGCTCAAAATAGAGCACAGAATTCAGTATAAGTCGGTCTGTGTCTATGTTATAAGGTTCTCACAGGTGAAGCGCCTGCCTATCTCTCTGATCGCTTCGAAATAATTTTCCTACACGTCCCTCCGTTCTTCCTCTGATGACCGAATTTTTCGAATTCCAACATATAACCAAAAGCAGTACGGTTTCTAGAGCATTCTCATTTTCTGCGACAATACTCTGAAATTCACTACCTTTCCATCTACGTCATGCCCCCTCCTTCCCAACTTTCAAGTCTGCACTTAAACGTATCTGTTAAACGCCAGCTGCAGGATACCACCTGAATTATTACTAAATTACTACGTCACTTGCACACTTCGCTCCTGTACAAATGAGCGTTCACCGGGTCATATAGTGTCTTTATGTATGCAACATTATATTCCCAGTGTGTGTGTATGTGTGTGTGTGTGTGTGTGTGTGTGTGTGTGTGTGTGTGTTGTGCTTATATATTTTTTAGATGTTGAATTGTTTAAAACTTGTAAAGTGCCCTGTAGCCTACGTTGTTAGGATGGGCACTATACAAATTGTCCTCGTTGTTATTATCATCATCAATAAATCAGTTTCACTGGAACTTTGTCACAACATTAAAACTTGAACTGTTTTATCCAAGTGAGTTTGCACTGAAAGCTTTTCAGAACACTTCTTAAAATAGTGGACAGTACATACTGGCCAAAACCACATGACACAAGTCAAGTCTGTGGCAGTTGTGACAGAGTCCTTTCTTTTTCTATTGTGCAGACCCCTTCCAAAGAGGGAAATAGTTCGCAATGCCTTGGAATGTATCGGCCATGTGGGATACAACGTACTGTTTGACAACTGTGAACATTTTGCCACCCTGGTGCCACTACGGGGTGAAGGGAAAGTGAACAGGTGGACACTTTTCTGGAAAACCTGCAAGCTGCTTCCGCTGGCAGCAGACAGATGATTTCTGTCTTAACTAGGGGCCTGTATGCACGCTGGAATTCCAGTAGCGAGGAGACACCATGAAAATCATAGACATGAGATCTCTGTGTTTGTTAAGTAAGGTTTTAACAGGTTTTTTTAAAAGTCAAAACGAGATTCAGCACTATTATCCTCAAATCAAAATTCTACACTATACATCTCAAAATATCAGGAGAGGCTGGGACATATTTTGATGGCCATGTGATGGACACACCCCACAGGATTCATGGAGAGGCGGGAGGATAGGCAACTGACAGAGGGTGGGATAGTGAGGACTGAGGTATACACAATCTATTTGTGTGACAAAAGTCTAATGCATTTAAACTGCCCCAGACACAGCATTAATGTGAGAGATGGGGAAGATGGAGGACACGTATACCACCAGTGACCTAGTGCCAGTAGACTCTGTATGTAAGGCTGCTGTCAGTTTTCCTTTTCTTGATCGACAGCTGTGACTTTTCAGTGCAAGCATGTTCCATGTGTGCCTTACAACATCTCCCTACTCCTAAGATGTATTTTATTTTGTGCGTCCGTTCCCGATTGTCCCATGGTCAGCACCTGCATCCCTTTGTTTTCGGACAACATCAAACCTGTGATACGGTAGTCATATAATTTGTAGAGAGACCTGTTATGATAGAAACAAGTAAGACCTTTATCAGCTACTTTCTTTTTGTGCCACTTGCTTAGTTTACGATAAGTGATAAACTCTTGTGGTCCTGCTTTACTGAAGTGATTCATATCAATGAATAACGGTGTATTAATAATTCATTATTTCTCATCGTTTGGACAGTCACAGTCAATTGAATGGTCTGTCGAGTAGCCTGCATCTGAGAGTTTTCAGAGCAAGTTAAACTACAGTGCAGATGGTCTATTGAGTAGCCTGCATCTGAGAGTTTTCAGAGCAAGTTAAACTACAGTGCAGATGTGTGTGGAGTAGCCTGCATCTGAGAGTTTTCAGAGCAAGTTAAACTACAGTGCAGATGGTCTGTCGAGTAGCCTACATCTGAGAGTTTTCAGAGCAAGTTACACTACAGTGCAGATGGTCTGTCGAGTAGCCTGCATCTGAGAGTTTTCAGAGCAAGTTGAACTACAGTGCAGACATGGTTGTGACCTGTTATTCAGATTAACAGGAATTTTGTTGTTGTTTTTATCAGCAGACTGTTACATAGACGTTTGAATTTGTATTACAAAAAGTCACATATGATATTCATTGTTTGATGTGTTTGTCTATGACATGCTCAAAGGCAAGTTTATATCTGTCTTCTTCCATTAGTCTGGGACATTGCAGTGCAGACACAACATACACTTAAAGTTAATACTTACAATTTACACACATATATGAAAAAAAGTCATGCCCGTCACAAATCCTAAGGTCTATTGCACAGTTTCTTCCCTTTGTTGCACAGAAAAGTCTGTCTTGATGCAACACAAATGTACAAGCTCAGATCCCTTAGGTCTTCTTCAGGCAAGATACAAAACTCAGGACGACGAAAATGAATGAGCAGTCACTTTAACTTCATCCACTTCAGCGCATTCAACACTCATTTTGGGTTGAAGTGGATGAAGATAAGTGATGATTCAACGCCCATTTTGGGTTGAAGTGGATGAAGATAAGTGATTGCTTGTTCATTTTCGTTGTCCCGAGTGTTTTTGTATCTTGCCTGAAGAAGACCTAAGAGGTCAAAACATGTTGTTTTGTCTTGTGATTCGTTTGTCTATGTTTTTTTTTTTTTTTTTTTGCGGTGTGCTATTACTAACATTTAAAATTTGTTAAGATTTCTGCCTGCAGTCATCTCACTTTGCAACTAGTGACAATGAGTTTGTACAGCTGTGCTGACTTGGAAATAAGCATCAATAATCTGTCAAGTAGCTGTATTTCTAAAAGACAATGAAGAGATGGAGTAAACACACACACACACACACACACAAACACACACACACACACACACACACACACACACACACACCACCACCACCATCACCACCACCACCACCACACAGCATAAGCATAATCTGTTTTCCTAACTCTATCATGAAAAAAAATCCTTGGAGTACTAGAAAGACGCATTAAAGTACAATCAACAGAAAAAAATAAATCAGAAAAATGTACATCAATGTTAAGCTGTGACGGACTCGTTGACAGTTTCTGTTTTGTAAGAAATATGTGTGAAAAAAAAAAAAAAGAAAGTATATTTAAATGTATATCGCCACAATGATTTTGTTCTGAATAAAAAAAGCTGAATAAGTATATTGCTAACCACCATTATGTATTTTGTGTGGGAGTGACTCATGCAACTTATGTTTGACTTGAACAACAGAATAGTTAAATACTGCAGAGTGGACAATGTCTGTACTGGACTTGTTTCTAATGTTTGTATGAAATCATTCACAACCAGTGTACACAATTTATTGATTTAACATCACACACATTTATTTCAATCATTTCATTTAACTGATTGTAGCAATTTTCTACTTTTTTTTCTTAAGGATTTGAAAATATCTTCAAGTGTGTGCATGACAAATCATGACATGCGTTCAGGCTAGTGGCGGCAATTGAAAGCAAAATTGAGTTGCTGTGCATCTCTTTTTGACTCTTCTTTTTCCATCGACTTTGTGGTAATTGTTGACAGTATTGTATATTCTGTAACTGGTTGGGCATATTGTAGGGATCGTACACCAAAGACGACTTTATGCAAAGTGGGGATGTAGATAACAATGCTTGGAGCTTTCTGTAATGGAGATGAACTAAGAAAAAAGGAAAGGAAGAAATGCAGATATATCTCTTTTGAGAAAGAAACCTGATTCTGATATGTCGCCTCGCTGTTAGAAAATGTGCAAAATGTTCATGTTGATGTTTGTGTGAAAAATTATATGTATGACCATTTGTGCTCCTGTTTGCTCTGGATGCTTTATTGGCCTGCATTTGTTGCCTTATACCTGGATGGCCTTGCTTTTGTGGCCTTGCTTTACATGTGATGTATCCATCCAATTGGTCTTGCCTTTAACTTTGATGCAGATTGTTTTGAAAGCCGTTCTGGTGAGATTAAGACTCTAAGCTTTTTACATCAGTGCAGGTTAAAAAAATTAATGAACAGTAAAGAAAGCAAGTTGCTGTGTTTTGCCTCTTTTTTTCCTCATGTGTGCAGATGATATTAAAATACATCGTCAAATATTAAATACATTTTTGTGTAATGCAGTAGATGTTTCCAGATATTCAGTCATCCTAACTTAAGTGATCCTGTGAATTTTTGGTTTCTTTGTTGTTGTTGTTGTTGTTGTGGTGGTGGTGGTGGTGGTGGTGGTGGTTAGGTTCTTTCCTGTGGTCTTGGGTTGTATGTGAAAGTTCAGTCCACCCATTCCCCTCCTGATCCATGTTTTTCTCAGACATTTTGACTTTGTTGTTGTGATTGGTGGTGGTGTTTGGTTATTTTCTTTGGTCTTGGTTTTTAAGTGATAAATTCAACACCTATCCACCCTCAAAGCAGGTGGGGGGCAGGGGGGAGGGGGTTAGGTATTACCTGTAGACAGATTTATCACCCTGTGATAGCTTAAGTTTGATTTGAAAAAAATGCTGGTACATGCTGTGTAAGGGTTTCAGTATGATTTTCAACATGGAGTAATGTTCCTGTGTTTCTAATGTTTCAGTATGACTTTGAACATAAAGTAATGTTCCTGTGTTTCTAATGTTTCAGTATGATTTTGAACATAATGTTCCATTATTTGTAATGTTTCAGTATGATTTTCAACAGAAAATAATGTTCCTTTATTTCTAATGTTTCAGTATGATTTTCAACATAACGTAACATTCCTTATTTCTAATGTTTCAGTATGATTTTCAGCATAAAGTAATGTTCCTTTATTTCTAATGTTTTCAGTATGATTTTCAACATAAAAATAATGTTCCTTTATTTCTAATGTTTCAGTATGATTTTCAAACAGAAAATAATGTTCCTGTATTTCTAATGTTTCAGTGTGATTTTCAACATATAATAACGTTCCTTTATTTCTAATGTTTCAGTATGATTTTCAACAGAAAATAATGTTCCTTTATTTCGAATGTTTCAGTGTGATTTTCAACATAAAGTATCGTTCCTTTATTTTGAATGTTTCAGTGTGATTTTCAACATAAAATAATGTTCTTTTATTTCGAATGTTTCAGTGTGATTTTCAACATAAAGTATCGTTCCTTTATTTCGAATGTTTCAGTATGATTTTCAACATAAAATAATGTTCCTTTATTTCTAATGTTTCAGCATGATTTTCAACATAAAATAATGTTCCTTTATTTCTAATGTTTCAGCATGATTTTCAACATAAAATAATGTTCCTTTATTTCTAATGTTCCCATATTTTGATAGCTTATGGAAATTAATATTTTGACAGTTTCATTTTTCCTTTTGTGCTGTGCTGTCTCATATTTGAGAAAGCAATTCAAGTGAAAACGCAGAAATGGGGACTGTTTTCCTTTTCCATCAATGTTTTTAGGGTGTCATATTTTGTATCATGCCAAACTCTTTCAAAGTCCTGTTAGCCAAAATTTCATGTTTCAAAATGGAGTGACTGAGGGCGGAAAATGAAGCACAATTTAGAGAGAGAGAGGGGGTTAGTTACCGCAAGGACAGAGACAAACAAAGTGTCTTGTCCTGTGCTTTGTTTGTCTATGTCCTTGGCAGTAACTAACCCCCTCTCTAAATTTTGCAAAATTTCATGGCTGAACCAGCAATAAAACACCTGGTCACTGTCTTCTGTCTACCAACACACAGAATGAAGAACCTTTTCTTTTTTGTTTAACATTTTTATGAACTAGTTTTGTTATGGCTGCTAAAAATGGCAACAATGACAAAAACATCAATTCCAACATGACAGTTCCTCACAAAACAATAACAATTGTGCTTCTCCTTATGTAACCTTTTCTTCCATCAAGCAGGCCTAAGACAAACACCTGCAGTGATGGTGATGTAACCCTCTCAAAGATAACGAATGTTCATCAGGTCATACTGTTTGATGCCAGTCTTCCAGGGTGGTTCAGTTCAGTTTAATTTTGTTTGCCGGTTACTGTGGTCATAGACGGTTGTGAGCTTTTGTTTTAACTGTGTGCTATCACGATGTGATTTGGGCCAGCTTTTTATTTGAATTGATGTAAAAACACTGTGTTAACATGGTGGGTGTTTTGTACCTTGATGGCTTTGCTTCTGTATCATCATGAAGGATTGTTCTTTGTCATTTTTTTTTTTTTTTTTTTTTTTCGCTTTTAAGGTTTTACATCTGTCATCATCATGATCAGTTTGGATCAGTTTTTTATTTTGGAGGGTTTTACTTTCTGTATCATCATGATGGGGCAGTTTGGGTCAGTTTTTAGGGTTTTATGTTATCTCTGTATCATCATGATGGGCAGTTTGGGTCAATTTTGAGGGTTTTAATTTATCTCTATCATCATGATGGACAGTTTTGGGTCAGTTTTGAGGGTTTTTAATTTATCTCTATCATCATGATGGACAGTTTTGGTCAGTTTTGAGGGTTTTTAATTTATCTCTATCATCATGATGGACAGTTTTGGTCAGTTTTGAGGGTTTTAAGTTATCTCTGTATCATTATGATGGACAGTTTGGGTCAATTTTGAGGGTTTTAATTTATCTCTGTATCATCATGATGGACAGTTTGGGTCAGTTTTGAGGGTTTTATGTTATCTCTGTATCATTATGATGGACAGTTTGGGTCAATTTTGAGGGTTTTAAGTTATCTCTGTATCATCATGATGATGGACAGTTTGGGTCAGTTTTGAGGGTTTTTAAGTTATCTCTGTATCATCATGATGAACAGTTTTGGGTCAGTTTTGAGGGTTTTAATTTACCTCTGTATCATCATGATGGACAGTTTGGGTCAGTTTTGAAGGTTTTAATTTACTTCTGTATCATCATGATGGACAGTTTGGGTCAGTTTTGAAGGTTTTTAATTTACTTCTGTATCATCATGATGGACAGTTTGGGTCAGTTTTGAGGGTTTTAAGTTATCTCTGTATCATTATGATGGACAGTTTGGGTCAATTTTTGAGGGTTTTAATTTATCTCTGTATCATCATGATGGACAGTTTGGGTCAGTTTTTGAGGGTTTTATGTTATCTCTGTATCATTATGATGGACAGTTTGGGTCAATTTTGAGGGTTTTAAGTTATCTCTGTATCATCATGATGGACAGTTTGGGTCAGTTTTGAGGGTTTTAAGTTATCTCTGTATCATCATGATGAACAGTTTGGGTCAGTTTTGAGGGTTTTAAGTTATCTCTGTATCATCATGACGGACAGTTTTAGGTCACTTTTGAGGCTTTTTATTTATAAATGTCTGTATCATCATGACGAACAGTTTTTGGTCAGTTTTGAGGGTTTTAATTTATCTCTGTATTATCATGGTGGGTCAGTTTTGAGGCTTTTAATTTATCTCTGTATCATCATGGTGGGTCAGTTTTTTTGAGGGTTGTAATTTATTTCTGTATCATTTTTGATGGACAGGTTTTGATCAGTTTTAGGGCTTTAATTTACCTCTGTATCATCACGATGGACAGTTTTGGTCAGTTTTGAAGTTAATGAACGACACAAAACAAGACAAGAAATTTTCGGCAATAAGCCTTCCTCAGCGACAAAACAAATGAAAACAGTACAGACATTAACATGCACAATACTCCCCTTGTGAAGCCATTGTATCTCTACATTCTAACTGTGGGTAGTGTGGGTTCTTTTTCATTTTGATGTTTTTTTTTTTACCCCTGTGTCATTATGGTAGATGGTTTGGGGCAATTTTTCATCCTGTTTTTATGCTTAACAGAACATTTCAATGTAATCAGGACATTAGGTGATGTATCAAGTTGTTTTGGTCAGCATAAGAAGACAGCCATCTGCTGTAATTGTGTCTTCGTTCACTGGAGAATGCAGGAATAAACAAAATGTCAATACATGCATTAGAGTGAGCCTCTGAACTTGAAGTAGTACAGCTGGTATTTTGAATTTGATTATTATTTTAAATGTTCTGGAGAAGTCAAACTTCAAATGTACTTTCTATGGTTGTGGTTTTGTTTTGCTTCATGTTTTCTCAATAAAAAAAAATACATTTTCAGTGTCTTATAGCTTGTACACCCCTTTCATACAAGTGCCACTTACACCAGATTTTCAACATCAACTTTAATAAAAGGAACAAAAATGACTATAAACAGGATTTTGCTTTTTATAAAGGTAAACATTATACACTGTTACTTGTCTGAATGATAATCAAAACAGATCAATACAGGCATGGAAGCCATATTATTCAGATTCTATTCATTTGAATATTAGACCATTTTCAAAAGAAAAGGAGAGAGAAGAAAAATGATTACATCATTGGATGCTAGTTTGTTTTCCCTGGTATGCTTACCAGATATTGAAAAAAAAAAAAAAAAAAAAAAAAAAAAGAACCAGTGTCAAATCAACAGACCTGAGAAACGGCTTTAAAAAGTGTCAAATCTGGAAGTCAACAAAAAAAAAAAGTAAATACAAACTTTATAAATGTACAAATAAATCCATGTCGACCTACAGGTTGACAGATACTGAATCTTACACCTCTGATTTTAAGCCAATCCAAAAGTATTACTCACACCTGTTTACCAACATGATTTCGCTGTAGTTTTACCACACCTTTAGCAAAAATATGTTGAGTACAAGCTAAAAATAAATTTTTTAAAAAACCTCTAGTGATGAAGTTCTTCAGTGGGAATCTCACATGTGGATTTAACCCTGGTGTGTTCTGGTGAGCTTTGGTCAAAGAAAACAATTCTTGCCGATTCATGTGAACAAAATCATATCTGGCTGTGTCTGCTTCTTCAACAACATGCCAATGATTAGGAACAAAAGCAGCAACTAAAGCCCTGAAATACTGAAATAAAATGATGAGAGGGCTTGATTCATTGAGCCAAAGTATGCCGATAAATCCGGTTTGAATATTTGCGTTGGAAGAACTTACTTTTCTACTGTAGATACTTCAAGATTGGGTCTTCTTCTACCCTCCTGTGTGTGATAGCTGATGAAAACAAGCATCCCTCCCCCTCCCCCACTTAACAACAAATGTAATGAAGACGAACACACCCCCCCCCCATCCCTGCTTTACTTTGGAAGATGGAATCCTTCCTTCCACCCACCCCCCTCCCCCACGTCAACAAAAAACTCCGATTGAACACAATCTTTGTACAAAATACACTTTTTCTTGAAAAGTACGCCAACAGCAATTTCAGGGTAAACAGGTCTGATAACCGGATGTGCAACTTCCTAATTAAAGCTCACTGATAAATTAGATAATAAATTAATAATAAAAACTAACAGACATAAATGAGTATATAAATGCAATATCAGAACCTGTATGCATGCAAAGATACACAGATGCGTTAAGAAATGCTTGTGCATGTGAATACACAAAATGAAAAAAAAAAAAAAAGACTTATTAAAAATACACATGTACATTAGCACAACATAACAATTCTAATTGTCTGCACAAACATGCAAATAATAATTTTCAGTCCTGGACCAAAAACAAACAATAATTAAAGACAAATAACAGCTCACTGGAGTATGCATCTGGTTGCTGAAACACAAACTCCAGCAAACACAAACACCATCCATATGACGTGCACAGACACACAAACAGCATTCATATGAAGTGCACAGATGCACAAACATGCCTACACAATACATACTGACAAGTACCACAGAATACACACAATACAAAACATTGCAATGCACATGCCCATACAAGCAGAACCTGATTACACACACACACACACACACACACACACACACACTCACAAACATATGTAATATTGTGACTCAAATTTTTGTCTTAATTATATTGATCAATCAGTTTAACATTGTCCATCTCAACCACTACCACAATCTGTCTTCCAGTCTTCTGTCAGTCTCGCTTCCTGGTGTGCATTTGCATCGCTGTCTCATCGGCTGTCACAACTATCTCTGACCTGTGAAATATGGGGGGGACACCAACATTCACCACAACTACCAGTCAGTCTGGGCTGATGAAGACCAGCAGTAGCTGGCCGAAAATTTCCTTCAGGTAAATTTCATTAGACTCTGAGTCAGAACACACAGAAATAAGAAATATGGGTGGCTCTCTCCAAGGAACATGCACTGCTATAGCACCATGATGATTGCTGTCACTCTGCCACACATTTCCCATCACCATGAAAACTGTTTACACAGCAGGAAGAAACTCTATGGGGAGCTTGACTTCCCTCCTACAGTAAACGATGTCAATGTGACTGGGAAAGGTTCACAGAGTGAAAACGCTGGGTCATGATACTGTGGCAGTGGTCTGATGTACCACGATCATTGTTTTCCCTCTGACACAAGTTTCCTGGTCACAGTGGAATTGTTCATACTCTGCTGTGGATAACTCTGTTTCTGCCAGCTGTACCTAAACATCAAGATAACTCTTGCTTCTGCCAGCTGTACCTAAACACCAAGATAACTTGTTTCTGCCAGCTGTACCTAAAACACCAAGATATACTTTGTTTCTGCCAGCTGTACCTAAATACCAATATAACTCTTGTTTCTGCCAGCTCTACCTAAACACCAAGATAACTCTCTGCCAACTCTACCTAAACACCAAGATAACTCTTGTTTCTGCCAGCTCTACCTAAACACACAGGATAACTCTTGTTTCTGCCAGCTCTACCTAAACACCAAGATAACTCATGTTTCTGCCAGCTCTACCTAAACACCAAGATATAACTCTTGTTTCTGCCAGCTCTACCTAAACACAAAGATAACTCTCGTTTCTGCCAGCTCTACCTAAACACCAAGATAACTCTTGTTTCTGCCAGCTACTACCTAAACACAAAGATAACTCTTGTTTCTGCCACTGGGTGCTGCTGTATTCACTGGGAGAGGTTAGAACTGTGGCCATGACTGAAGGTCACGTGGAAGAGGGAGGAAAGGTCAAAGGACGTTCTTGAAGGTTGTCCCAAGGCCATGGCTTCTTCCTCCTATACCCAAGGCAGCTGGGCCAGCTGAACAGACATGAAGCTGTTTGCAGTGGAGGACAACACTCCCTGTCAGTCTCCTCTCCCTTCATTCATGGATAATTGTCATGCATCCAGCTGATAGCATTTGAAACCTTCAGTAAAAAGAATGGGTGAAATATGAATCTAAGTAATGCCACTGACACTACAAAGTGGGCCATGCTAATCCTTTTGACAAGAGTGGATGGACCTGATGCTATGAAGATGATAAAACATATCGGGGGCATCAGCCAATCCCTCCAGCTGCCTTTCCCTTTCCATAGCACAAAGGGGACTGCTTCCCCCGCCCGCCCCACCCACCCCACACTACTCTCTACAGCTGGCTCAACACAGCGTAAACCGGAAAGCTGTGTCACATTACAAGTTTTTTCAGCACGCATCCCCCCCCCCCCCCCCCCCCCCCCCCCCACGAGTCCTTCCACTCTTGGCTCCACTGATTTGTTTTTCCTTACCTCCATCTACACTCCACCCCTTCCCCTCCTCTAAATCCATCATGATCTTCATCACTTAAGAGCAGAAAAACAGCTATGTTAGACATGGGGGTGGGGTGGGTGGTGGGGGATTTCTCGCCTTTATTTTCTTAAATCAAGACTATGACACTTGCCACAGCTGGAAGGAAAAAGACTCGGCATAACTTGACAGTCAGCATTCATTCTGTCAGTCCGTCAACAGTCAGCATTCATTCTGTCAGTCCGTCAACAGTCAGCATTCATTCTGTCCATCAACAGTCAGCATTCATTCTGTCAGTCCGTTAACAGTCAGCATTCATTCTGTCAGTCAGTCAACAGTCAGCATTCATTCTGTCAGTCAGTCAATATGCACAGCACCTTAGAGGCTTAGTACACTGCCAGTGTTCTGTTAGCTTCACACAGCTTATTTTTTATTTCATCTTGTGTGCTGCAATTTATGAGAGATGTTCACCTTCCTTCTTTTCCTTTTCAATCTTCCTGTGTTCAATATCCTAAAGACAATAGAAGTATACATAGCTTTAGTTTAAAAATTCATTTAAGAGCACAGTGCGACAGTTGGTGTGAATACTGTCAAGGCAGCAGCAGCGCTTGATGAGCGACAGTTGGTGTGAATACTGTCAAGACAGCAGCGCTTGATGAGTGACAGTGGTGTGAATACTGTTAACACCAACTGATATGAGAGGAAAAAAAACACAGCCCAGTAAATGCAATTACTTTAACACCTCACCTCCACTCCCCACCCCTGTATGGCTTCAAAATATTTTTGTTTGCCCCTTAAGCCATTCTCTATAATGAAGAATGCTGAAATAATCATCCTCCATCTGATCAATTAGAAGGTAAGACCTCCCCATGTTGAATTCAGGTTTCAAACTAGTCTAATTCCACCAAAAATTCACTGACCAAAAGTTAACCTGAACTGGTGAACGTGCATATAAACCTCTCAACTTTAAATCATGTTTTTCAATCAAGATGAACACGAATCAGCCAATTTTCTACCAACTGATCACAGTTTGCATAAATCCTTGACGTGTTTACTTGCAGCTTTTTACAACCGAGTCAGCTAATCGTCCATCACTTGATCTGCCGAAAGTTCATCTGCACCGTCTGAAGTTGTTGTGGCAGCGTAATGTTGCTCTGCTGATACATGGTGAAGATTCGTCCAATCAACTTCTCTCCCACAAACTGCACATTCTTCAGGATTGTACTTCTCTGAAAACACACACAACACACACACACACACACTCACACACACATACACACACACACATACCACACACACACATACACACACCACAAATACTGTGAAGAAAGAAATAAAAAAATTATCCCAGACTCTTTATCTGAAATGACATAATCACTCCATTCCAAATAACATTTCACATAATTTTATTTCATTAGCTTTCTGTTAAAAGTGACACCTGATGACGTGTTGCTCATGCCAATTTGAGCAACAATTGTTTTTGTTTTTTTAATATCTTTAATCACCTTGAATGAAATTACATAATTTTACATTGCATACATACAAAAGTACATGAATACATGTATGTGCACAATGAGTAATCATACCAATACATCATTTGATTAAAAAACACATCACATTACATCAAATGTATGTATCCATACACATGTACACATACACATATATTTACCCACACAAAGACAAAACACATAACAGGACAGACACTATGAAAGATCAAACCATAAAGAGAGAGAGAGAGAGTTGAGGCAAATTTAGTTGATACACATCCGGGAGTTCCTCTGTGTTGGAGAGGTGATCCTTTTGTGTCTTGGAGTGTCTCTCCATAGTTATCAGCCAGGCCCTATACACACACCAAGAACATTCCCCAAACAAAACGGTCATCACTTGGCTTTGGTGCTACCACGCACTGTACCTACCTTGCAGAAGATCTACTACGAAAAACAGCGCGTAGAGAGATCTTCCTATTCATTGTACAGCATTTCCATCTTAACATTTAGTAAATTTCATCGACACAGACAACGTCTGCAATCTAAAACATAGATCATCTTACAGAATTGCTATGATAGTTGGATATCTTGGAGGGGATCAAACTGACAGTAGCGATCATTATTGCTATAATCAATCTACTCCATTCGAGTCCCTCCTTGTGACGGTATACTCTGTAAAGCATTGATTTAATTTGATTGTCCACGCAGTCCACTGTAATCCCTGTCCCATCACACCCCACGTCTTGTGAATACGGTTTGGAAAAGAAGGCATTCATTCATTCATTTACTCATTCAGTTGTTCATTCATTCATTTCTTTAAAATTCAAAAGAGTTTTCTTCTGTTTCACTCCCTCTGTAAGCTGGCTGCCAACAGCGCAAGATACACTGATAGCAGCTGAGAATGATATCTGAGACTTGGCAGAAGACCCTTTTCCTGACGTGGGATATTTATAGGATACATAAAACAACTACAGCAAAGCTACTGACATTCACAAAATACTACAGCATTCCATAAGAACATAAAGATCTACAGCAAAGTTACTGACATTTACAACATATTACAGCATTCCATGTGAACATGGTTTTAGATGAAGTGGTTCCTAGTTGGCCAGTCCAGAAAAAAATGACAAAACACAAAATGTCCATAAATGTCACCCAACATCGTCACTTTAGTTTCTTCACAAAACTTTGGGCAGAAGAAACAGAAATTGATGACAGACATCCAGAGCAAGACAGTACTTAATCCTCAGAGATGCCATTCAATGACCTGCCTTCAGCTGCCCAGATGTCACCAACAGTTGGCTAGTGACAAAATTTCTGAGAGAGGTAGACAGCATGTGTAAGTAAGGTGTGTGTTTGTGTGAACATGTCTGTGTGCATGTGTGTGTGTGTGTGTGTGTGTGTGTGTGTGTGTGTGTGTGTGTGTGTTTGTGAGTGCTGTGATAACATTTATGGCATGTCACTTTTGAATACATGCAAATGATGATGGAAGTCACCCACATACAGTTGACCTAGGCTCTGCTGTGTGAGTGGTTTATCTCCATTCAGATGATGCAGGCCATACAAGACCCATACTCATCAAAGACTCCTCCTACTTTATACCCTGACCAACAATGCAGGTTGCCCTAGTTCCATACTCCGTGTACAACAATATCCAAGTCCATCTCTCCAAAGTATGGGACTTCCTTGACCTGCATCACCACAAGTGTGCAGTTAAAAATAAATGATACAACCACATGACTTCTTTCCGCTTTAATACACTTGCACGACAATCTGCTGACAGACAGCTAAATGGGTTTTTTTTTGTGTGTTTTTTTTCATTTTGTTTTTGGGTTGTTTTTGTTTTGTTGTTGTCCTTCTTTGACAAGTACCCAAACTTTCATGGAAAAAATTGTACATAGTGCATGAGATATGTTAATACCTTATTGTGTGTCCGAGTCACAGGCAACCTAGGAAACACGGCAAAGGTTAAATCCTTCATGTTTCAGTGTGTGTGTGTGTGTGTGTGTGTGTGTGTTGTGTGTGTGTGTGTGTGTTGTGGCACATCACTATTATCTGATCAATGACAAGTTTCAGCATGCATGCCAGGCTGCGCAATGTAACTCTTAAGTCAACGTCAATTTTCCTCTTGTGAAAAGTGTTTTCTTTAGGTTGTAATAATTTTACAATTTCAGGTTTATTTCAACTTTTTAAACATCACTGTGCAAAAAAAGGGGAGAAAAAAAGAAATCCAGTGTAATACTCAGCCCTGATTTCAGACTTTAGGCCCCTTCATGCAATCAAACTGATAAACCTTTGAAGTGGGAAAACCTGTTACATGTTCAAATCACGACTGTTTTGTTTCCATCTGTTCAAAATAGCATGAGAATGGCACAACAAAGAAGTACTGAGTTACAGGCCTTTTAAAATGTGTGCTACTAGCCGGGGAAAAACCGACTCTTTTAACCTTGCAGTCAAAGCCAATATTCCCCATTCCTACCACACTGTCTTCTCGCAATCTGTTAGGAACTCTCACCTCTGACTGGAACTTGTCTGACTTCAGCGCAGTCTGGAACTGCAACAGCTGGGGCGTTGAAGATGGTTTCAATGGCATTAGCAATTTGCGACTCCAGTTCAATAGTGAATAGTCTCAACAGGTCATCGGCTAAGGTCAGACTGGATTTGGTGAACTGTGCCGTCGTGGACGTCAAGGCCACAAAACACCCATCTGAGGAAACAACAACACAGCACAGAATGGACATTTCAGAATCAGTCTGATCAGCATCCACTGACAGCAGGTTGTATGGCTGGCACAATGACAGCAGGTTGTATGGCTGGCACAATGACAGCAGGTTGTACAGCTGGCACAATGACAGCAGGTTGTATAGCTGGCACAATGACAGCAGGCTGTATGGTTGGCACAATGACAGCAGGTTGTATGGCTGGCACAAAGACAGCAGGTTGTATGGCTGGCACAATGACAGCAGGTTGTATAGCTGGCACAATGACAGCAGGTTGTATGGCTGGCACAATGACAGCAGGCTGTATGGCTGGCACAATGACAGCAGGTTGTATAACTAGCACAATGACAGCAGGTTGTATGGCTGGCACAATGACAGTAAGTTGTATGGCTGGTACAATGACAGTAGGTTGTATGGCTGGCACAATGACAGTAGGTTGTATGGCTGGCACAATGAGCCCTTCAGTAGCCAAAGATTCATACAGACTCCCAACAAAACATTCAAGGACTTTTCAAACACTTCTGATACAAAAGTCAAGGACAGTAATACAGAAAATAAAACCTTCCCATGCACACTTCCATCACTTCATTTAGACACATCTACAGAAAGCAGACATTAGCAGATAAAAAAAAGTGAACATTTTTGGCACATATAAACTGAATTTTTTTTTTTTTTTTTACCTATTGTTAACTCAGAGCAAAGTTATCGTTTACAGGCCTTAGTTTGTGTCAGCACCATTACTAGGCTCTCTCAAGAACAGAACAGCTTCTCTTCCTGAAAGCGCACATCAACTTGACCAATGCAATTCACTGTATAATTTCATGATTTTCTCATGAAAATATAAATTGCCCCAAAAACATCTTCATTTTTGAGCACGATCAAGCACTCTGAGGTCTACAGTCACTAAGATCTACAGTCCAAATTCCAAGGAATGTTTCAGCCATTGAAAAGGGGGTTGCACAAAACTGAGGGATTTTCAGGCATTGAAACAACCATGAGTCAGGGTTCTCCACAGTCCTCGTCACACAGTGATACACTACAGGGCACAGCCCAGCCCTCCATGTTGACCATCCAGGGCTTCCTTGGTCTAACACTAGGTGTTCACCCTACACTGTATGGCCTTTGGTCTGCCACTAGGTGTTCACCCTACACTGTATGGCCTTTGGTCTGCCACTAGGTGTTCACCCTACACTGTGTGGCCTTTTGGCCTGCCCACTAGGTGTTCACCCTACACTGTGTGGCCTTTGGTCTGCCACTAGGTGTTCACCCCCTACACTGTATGGCCTTGGGTAGGCCACTAGGTGTTCACCCTACACTGTGTGGCCTTTGGTCTGCCACTAGGTGTTCACCCTACACTGTATGGCCTTCCTTGGTCTGCCACTAGGTGTTCACCCTACACTGTATGGCCTTGGGTCTGCCACTAGGTGTTCACCCTACACTGTATGGCCTTCCTTGGTCTGCCACTAGGTGTTCACCCTACACTGTATGGCCTTCCTTGGTCTGCCACTAGGTGTTCACACCTACACTGTATGGCCTTCCTTGGTCTGCCACTAGGTGTTCACCCTACACTGTATGGCCTTCCTTGGTCTGCCACTAGGTGTTCACTCTACACTGTATGGCCTTCCTTGGTCTGCCACTAGGTGTTCACCCTACACTGTATGGCCTTCCTTGGTCTGCCACTAGGTGTTCACTCTACACTGTATGGCCTTCCCTTGTCTGCCACTAGGTGTTCACCCTACACTGTATGGCCTTCCTTGGTCTGCCACTAGGTGTTCACTCTACACTGTATGGCCTTCCTTGGTCTGCCACTAGGTGTTCACCCTACACTGTATGGCCTTCCTTGGTCTGCCACTAGGTGTTCACCCTACACTGTATGGCCTTCCTTGTTTCTGCACTAGGTGTTCACCTACACTGTATGGCCTTGGTCTGCCACTAGGTGTTCACCCTACACTGTATGGCCTTCCTTGGTCTGCCACTAGGTGTTCACCCTACACTGTATGGCCTTTTGGTCTGCCACTAGGTGTTCACCCTACACTGTATGGCCTTCCTTGGTCTGCCACTAGGTGTTCACCCTACACTGTATGGCCTTCCTCGGTCTGCCACTAGGTGTTTTCACCCTACACTGTATGGCCTTTGGTCTGCCACTAGGTGTTCACCCTACACTGTATGGCCTTTGGTCTGCCACTAGGTGTTCACCCTACACTGTATGGTCTTTGGTCTGCCACTAGGTGTTCACCCTACACTGTATGACCTTCCTTGGTCTGCCACTAGGTGTTCACCCTACACTGTATGGCCTTCCTTGGTCTGCCACTAGGTGTTCACCCTACACTGTATGGCCTTTGGTCTGCCACTAGGTGTTCACCCTACACTGTATGGCCTTCCTTGGTCTGCCACTAGGTGTTCACCCTACACTGTATGGCCTTCCTTGGTCTGCCACTAGGTGTTCACCCTACACTGTATGGCCTTCCTTGGTCTGCCACTAGGTGTTCACCCTACACTGTATGGCCTTCCTTGGTCTGCCACTAGGTGTTCACCCTACACTGTATGGCCTTTGGTCTGCCACTAGGTGTTCACCCTACACTGTATGGCCTTTGGTCTGCCACTAGGTGTTCACCCTACACTGTATGGCCTTCCTTGGTCTGCCACTAGGTGTTCACCCTACACTGTATGGCCTTCCTTGGTCTGCCACTAGGTGTTCACCCTACACTGTATGGCCTTCCTTGGTCTGCCACTAGGTGTTCACCCTACACTGTATGGCCTTCCTTGGTCTGCCACTAGGTGTTCACCCTACACTGTATGGCCTTCCTTGGTCTGCCACTAGGTGTTCACCCTACACTGTATGGCCTTCCTTGGTCTGCCACTAGGTGTTCACCCTACACTGTATGGCCTTCCTTGTTCTGCCCACTAGGTGTTCACCCTACACTGTATGGCCTTTGGTCTGCCACTAGGAGTTCACCCTACACTGTATTGGGCTTCCTTGGTCTGCCACTAGGTGTTCACCCCTACACTGTATGGCCTTCCTTGGTCTGCCACTAGGTGTTCACCCTACACTGTATGGCCTTCCTGGTTCTGCCACTAGGTGTTCACCCTACACTGTATGGCCTTCCTTGTTCTGCCACTAGGTGTTCACTCTACACTGTATGGCCTTCCCTTGTCTGCCACTGGGTGTTCACCCTACACTGAAAATATCATCTGACTGAATGGTATGTAATGTAGAATGCTCTAGAACAAATGAAACATCACTGTGTGTATCTTATTTCATACTTTATATTGCATTTTACATCTTTGCTGTTCTAGTAAAAACAATCACCAGGCATGTCTAACAAATGCTTTCGCATAATCTCTGATTTTTCCATAAAGCCAATGAAACAACTCAATAAATCAACCTATGTTTTCATGCATGATCCTACAAGTAACACTTATTCACAAAAATACAGAGAAAAATGCTAACCCTTACTCCCCCCACCTGCCATAAACCAATAATATATATATATATATACAATTATAAACTAAGCTTGCTCTTATGTCTTAGATTGAAGAAATAGGGGGAGACAAGCATTCACATCTGCAGTGGTAATAAATTCTGCCTAACTAGCATTATGTGCTTGAAAGGGGTGAATGGGGAATAATAAATGCTTCTCAAAATGAGCCTTCAGCAAGCTTATAGTCTCCAAGGGGAACAAACTCTATAATATATATTACATATATATATTTATATAGTTTATAATTGTGTATATATATATATATATATATATATATATACATATATATACTTCCCCACCTGCCTTAAATGAATCAACAAATATGTACATATATACATATACATATATATCCACATACACAGTTGATGTACTCACCAAATACATACTGCTTGATGTCAAAACCCAGTGTCTTCATCTCCGCAACAAATTTTTCACATTCATCCTTTGTCTGCAGATTCATTGGTCGCCAATATTCGTCCTTGAAAAAAAAAATGGTACAAATTCACGAATACCCACTCATCTCCAACATACAGCTGAACAATCCCTTAGAAACTGATCACGGTGCTGCAAGATTCCAATGTACTTGGAACCACTAACAAGTGAATATACTTCATCTCTATGACATCTACTCTGAAGATTCACTCCTATGGGGCTATAGTCTCATTTGAAGGGATGATGACCTTATTTGCAGATGTGACTGAGTCATCAATGTGAACTCAAAGAGTCTCTTCAGAACATACTGATACAGACAATAAGATGCACTTGTCTCCTTCACAAAAAATGTTCATAAAGATACAATGTCAAATTGTGTACTGCCCTTCAGTTTTGCCATCCAATGCCATCAGTAGCTACAAAGGAAATAAGCATGGATGCACAGTCCCACCAAAAGCCTTAAACCCACAGCATCATTCTGTGACCTGTCAAGAAAACCACAGCATCATTATGTGACCTGGTAAGAAAACCACAGCATTATTCTGTGACCTGTCAAGAAAACCACAGCATCATTCTATGACCTGTCAAGAAAACCACAGCATCATTCTGTGACCTGTCAAGAAAACCACAGCATCATTCTGTGACCTGTCAAGAAAACCACAGCATTATTCTGTGACCCGGTAAGAAAACAAAACAAAGGTTTCAGATTTTTTGCGTTCTCTCCCATGATCAAAATGAATCTAATGAATAACACATGCTTTATTTATCAACTGGAAAAAAAAGTTGCTTATTTATCATTGTGCATGAGAAAATCATATATAATGGAATTTTTCTATGGAAACTGAGATTTACATCGATAATATAAAACTACAATCACTAAAAAAAAAATAAAAAAAAAAAAGGGGGGGGGGGGAGCAATTCAAAATGTCTGTATCAGTTTCAAGATTACAGTGATTTTAACTTTGGCTATGCCAGCAGGAAATTGACTTCAGTGAAAGACCACATGTATCACAGAGCAGTCTGAGACCTCAGGGAAAGCGTCAACAGCACATGGGCATGCTAGAAACAGACAAACTATAACATCTTAGGCAGGATTCCCTGGGTTTATCACAACCATAGCATGTGCTCAGCCACCTTTTCTCTATCAAGGAAGTTTGTTATGCATTTCACAATGTATGAAATAGTTCCCAAAATGCAAGTTGCATTTTCCTACAACGGATCTCAAAAATCGATTAAAAAAAAAAAAAAAACATTAAAAAAATTTGAGTTTTTGCAATTACACTTTGATTTCCACAGGACATAATAGCAAACCTAAAAATGGCTCAATTAGAAAACAGGTATTTCATGGTGGCTGACCAGTTTTGACTCTGCTCTGAATTGAGCTGTGCGGCTTGTACTCAGTTTTCTCATGCGCCATCACATTTTCTTTTCCATTTCTCTTCTATCCATCTACTATCACAGTTGGGAATTGCTTTACAATAATCGATTCATTCACTGTTCATTTCTTTTGTTGATTTTCTGCTCTGAATTTGGCCACAGTAGTTTTGGGCATGTCTGTTTCTTTCACTGGAATCATAACAGTGTCTAACTCTAGGAACTCCTTTTCTTTTCAGTGTACACTCTAGGGGTGCAGTTTATATCTGTCTTCTTTCATTAGTCTGGACATTGCAGTGCAGACACAACATACACTTGAAGTTAATACTTACAATTTACATACATTTATAATAAAAAAAAAAAAAAAAAAGCAAAAGCAACGAACGTCACAAATCCTATTATCTATTGCACAGTTTCTTCCATTTGTTGCAGAGAAAAGTGTACATACAAATATACATGCCGAGACATGCACATGCTGAGATGCACCGACGCGAGTGCGCACGCACGCACACAAACACACACACACACACCACACACACACACACACACTCTCACACACACACACGCACACACACACATATACTTGTGCATGAAAGTGACTGGTCATGTACCTCCTCCGTAACTTGATGAAGGAGTCCATCACCATGCCAATACTCCCTTCCACCCCACCTCCATTTCATCTGGCCTCTCCCTTGCCACCCTCTTCCTCCCATCTCCCCACAAAACACATTATGGATACACCTATGCTTTATGCTGTACACAATCCCCTTAACTCACCATCTCCCCACAAAACACACTATGGATACACCTATGCTTTATGCTGTACACAGTGCCCTTAATTCACCCATCTCCCCCACAAACACATTATGGATAGCACCTATGCTTTATGCTGTACACAGTACCCTTAATCCACCCATCGCCCCCACAAACAACATTATGGATACACCTATGGTTTATGCTGAACGCAATCCCCTTAATCCTCCCATCTCCCTCACAAACACATTATGGATACAACTATGCTTTATGCTGTACACAGTGCCCTTAATTCACCCATCTCCCCCACAAACACATTATGGATACACCTATGGTTTATGCTGAACGCAATCCCCTTAATCCTCCCATCTCCCTCACAAACCACATTATTGATGCAACTATGCTTTATGCTGTACACAGTGCTCTTAATTCACCCATCTCCCCCACAAACACATTATGGATACACCTATGGTTTTATGCTGAACGCAATCCCCTTAATCCTCCCATCTCCCTCACAAACACATTATGGATACAACTATGCTTTATGCTGTACACAGTGCCCTTAATTCACCCATCTCCCCCACAAACACATTATGGATACACCTATGCTTTATGCTGTACGCGATCCCTTGATCAATTACCTGTCACCTCTATGGAGGGAAATCCCCCCCCCCAACCCCATCATCCTTCATCAGCTCATCACGCACACACAAGGTCATACCTGCACCCTGTAGCGAATGCCCTCCACCATCTGGTCGCGTGTCTCTTCGATGACCTGCTGGATGGGAGAATCCATCATGGTGGCCAAAGAGAACTCCAGGTCCACCCCTATCTTGCTCAGCTGATCAACACATCATCACATCACATGTACTCTGAAGAACAGGAAAAACACCAGGCAACAAAAGAGAGAGAGAGAGAGAGAGAGAGAGAGAGAGAGAGAGCGAGAGAGAGAGACGAGAGGAGAGGAAAAAAAAAAAGTGAGACGTGGGGGTGGAATGGGAGGAGAGAAAGAAAGAGTGTGAGTTACAAAACGTTCAACTTCTCATATACTATCAGCGAGATGGGTAGGGAGGGGGTGAGGGTGAGAGACAGAAGTGAGTGAAAGTTACAACCAACAACTTCCATACTATCATCAACACAAGGTAGGGGTGCGGGTGAGAGGACAGAGAGAGTGAAAGTTACAAACAACTTCCCATACTATCATCAACACAAGTAGGGGTGAGGGTGAGAGACAGAGAGAGTGAAAGTTACAAACAACTTCCCCTACTATCATCAAACACAAGTAGGGTGGAGGGTGAGAGACACGAGAGAGTGAAAGTTACAAAAAAACTTCCCATACTATCATCAACACAAGTAGGGGTGGGGTGAGAGACAGGAGAGGTGTGAAAGTTACAAACAGCTTCTATAATATTACTATCATCAGTCGATGCAGATCGACATACCTTGAGTTTTGCTTTTTCCATGTGGTTTCATCTATTACATTTGTTGATCAAAATTTGGGCTGCTTGCTTAAACATTCGAATGACTCTTGCAGATTTCAAACAAAGAAAACAACAATAAGCTTCCAGAAACTGTTCCTGGAATGTTCTGGAACATTTTGATTGGATTCAACAGATGATGATTCTCACCTCCTTCCCGGAAACTGCTATTTTGATTGGCAGAGCTAGATCACACTTTTCAAACATTCTAGAATACTCCACAATTGGTTACTGGCTGTTTCACACACGTTTCTTGAACTTCTGATTTGATAATCTATAAATAATTAAGAGAACGAGAGAGTGCAAAAAGAAAACTGAAATGGAAAGTGCTAGAGAATGACACTTTTTATTCAAAACCCACTGCAATGGGTCCTTGAGCACTGATCTGTGAATCATCTACTTGAATTAAAGACTTGTTCTCAGAGCTGCCCATTTTTGCAGTCGAATCAAGTCAACAAAAGACTAGAACTTCAGTCAGCGTTATATACCCACCAAAAATGGCAAGGAATGCATATGATTCATTTTAGTCCTAACAGAGAGAAAGATGGAATCCTAGCTTGAGTGTGTGGTGTGTGTGTGTGTGTGTGTGTGTGTGTGTTGTGTGTGAGTGTGAGTGTGTGTGTGTGTGTGAGTGCAGGCATGCACATGTGGTGTACATGTGTGTTTACCTGCATGCATGCATGCATGTTTGTAAGCATTCCAGTCGAGTGTGTGTGTGTGTGTGGTGTGTGTGTGTGTGTGTGTTGTGTGTGTGTGTGTGTGGTGTGTGTGTGTGTGTGTGTGTGTGTTGGATGAGTGGGGGGTCACTATATGTGCGTACATGATGGAGAAGGCAACCTGTGGCTATGTGTGAGTGATAAACTATACTTTCTATGCGAACGTGAATCTATTAACAATGGTAAACTTCTTTCCTTCTCATTCGCTCATGTCAAGCACGTTCGGTCTCTGCTTCTGTTCAACGAATCGCATTTCTTTTCAACACACAAACCTCCAACATCATGCACACGAGACACTTGCAGCCATGGCTAAACGCCACTGACCTCTCAGCACAGTGTTTTCTTGGCCAAGCTGTACAAATTCAGCGATAGTGGTCAGACCTGGCTTTGCTCTCAACACCTGACGACGGAAGTCGCTGACAAAGCTCTCCAGCTCTTTCTTCGCCCAGATCACAAAAGTGATGCAGGAAACAAGTATAGCACCCAATTAACTCCCCACTAATACTGCTTATCTTAAGACTCCTAATCGTCCAAAGGAAAACAATTGCCAAAGCACCCACTCCAACATCATTTCGTTCTAACTCCCTACACATCCC
>JADBJO010005974.1:133936-146435 GCA_016801955.1 Conus betulinus | reverse complement strand
TGTTGGGAGGAGTCACAAAATAACGAATAATTAACAAATCTACTTTAATATTAAGAGTATTCGGCATTAAGCATAATTACGTCCACGCATGTGAGTGAAAGAAACACGCCCACACGCGCGCGCACGCACACCACACAAAAACACACACACACGACACACACACACACCAAAACCCCACACACACACCCCAACTGCACTCACGCACGCACTCATTGCCAGCTCACCCACAGCACCACACACACAAACACACACACACACACACACACACACCACACACCCTACCACACTAATACACACACACATACCACACTACACACCACACCCACACACACACAATCCCACACACACACACACACACCAACACACCCACACACACAACACACCCTCTCTCTCTCTCTCTCTCTTTCCCTCTGCCCTCTCTCCTCCCTCCTCTCCTCCATCACACATAACACACACACACACCACACATCGCGCGCCGCGCGCATCTAACTCGCACAAGCTACCTGTAACATATAACAACGCCAGAGACAAAACCAGAGAGGGGACACATAGACAGCAGTCAGACACGAAAGACAGACAGACAGACAGAAGACAGACGAGACCAGAAACAGAGACCCAGAAACAAGACATAGAAGAGATAGAGTAGACACCCGCATCACACACACACAACACACACAGCCACCCACACACCCACCGAGAGAGAGAGAGAGAGAGAGAGGAGAGAGCAGAGAGAGCTAAGAGAAGAGAAGAAATAAACTGGTCAGGCATAGGAAAAGAATAAACAGAACACAACATCACGCCCAGCCAAAGAGAGCTCTTTTTAAAACCCCCAAATCCAGAGGCTCCCCCCCGTCGTCCTTCGCAATTGGCTCACCACGGATTACAGGAAATGTACTCCACGGTGGAAAACCACTCCACCCCCACCCCCAACCCCCAACCCCCAACCCCAACACCCCACCCCACCCTCACTCCAACTCCCATCCCCCACCACCCACCCCCACCCACCACCCACCACCATCACCAGCCTCCGAACAGAGAGGAAAGAAGCAACTGGTTTTGTCGATGCCATTCATCATGTGACCGAAGACTCCACCAAAGAAAAAAAATCAAATAAAAAATAAATAAATAGGTAGTTGGAGGTGGGGTGGGGGGGAATAGTGGGGGGGGGGAACAGGGGAGATGGAGGGGGAGCGAGGCAAGAGTAGTTCATTGAGGTTCCTGGAGAGGGGTTCGTTAACTCTGTAAGAGGAGGAAGAGGGGGAGGGTGGGGGGGGGGGGGGTTCAAATGGAAGTGAAACAACGCCGTTTTGAAATGGAACTCATCGATTGGGTTTATCTCCTTGAGTGGTCCTGGGTCGCAGAGGGTGGTTTGTGGGGATGGGGGGTTTGGGGGGGGGGGGTGGGAATTCGATGTCGGAGGAAGACAGGGTTTAGGGGAGGAGTAGTCGATGGAGAGTGTTCTGACATGAGCGTGATATAGAGCGTAGAGAGAGAGAGAGAGCTAGATCTCTCTCTAAGCAGATGATAGAAAGCAGCTTGACTTAGGAGTGCTATATCGAGAGAAAGAGACGGACAGACAGACAGGGCAGACAGGGAGAGACAATGGAGAGACACAGGATACAGAGAGAGGAGAGAGAGAGAGAGAGAGAGGATGAGAACGAGAGAGAGAGAGAGAGAGGACAGACAGACATACAGACAGACCTGACTGACTGACACACAGAACCGTGCAACTCGCTCGCGCGCGCGCGCGCGCGCACACACACGACACACACACACCACACACACAAACCACACCCCACCCACACATAACACACACACACACACACACATACACACACGTGTACAACCACATACAAAAAGACCCCATGGTACGTAGGGCATTCAAGGTCTGACCAGCGCGTTAGGCTAATGCGTAGGTCAGACATCCGCTGAGTCATAGCCACGAGACCCTCTTCTTCAATTGTCTCATCTTGGTTGTTAATTCATTTACCCATCAGCTTCAAATCATGCGTAGTGTGGTTTCAAAACTTAGCGAATGTGTGTGTAGCGTATAATATGGACTAGTCCGCACGCAGTGACGCCTCCTTGATGAAACTGAAACTGACACTATTTGCAACACATACACAGACTACGACGGAGAGACAGACAGACAGACATATTGAGAAGTGAAAAAAAATGCAGAAAGACAAAAAACAGAAAGAACATTGGGCTAAAGGCAAGAACACGGACAGGCAAGCCGAAATGCAGAAAGGCAGTTAGAGGTACAGGCTGAGTTAGAGGCCGACAGAGATACAGGTAGAGGACAAAAGACAGAGACACGGGTAGAATTAGAGGGAGATGGATATTACAGGCAAATGAGAAGCAGATATACAGGCAGATAATAGACACACAAGGATTCAGACAGGCGTGCGTGTGTGTGTGTTGTGTGTGTGTGTGTGTGTGTGTGTGTGTGTGTGTGGTGTGTGTGTGTGTGTGTGCGCGCGCGCGCGCGCGCGCGCGCGCGCACTCACTCACGGAGTCAGAGGCAGACAAGGATTCAGACAGGCAGAGAAATACATACAAAAAGAGGTAGAGACAGACAGAGATGTAGACGAGGCAGACGGAGATGCAAAGAGAGGCAGACAGAGATAGGAAGGGACAGAGATATAGACAAGGCAGACAAAGATACAGGCAGAGACAGACAGAGATATAGGCAGAGACAGACAGAGGTATAAGCAGAGACAGACAAAGGTATGGCAGAGGCAGACAGAGATATAGACAGAGGCAACGGAGATAGAAAGAGAGGCAGACAGAGATATAGACAAAGGCAACGGAGATAGAAAGAGAGGCAGACAGAGATATAGACAGAGGCAACGGAGATAGAAAGAGAGGCAGACAGAGATACAGGCAGAGAAAGAGATACGATGAGGTAGAAATACAGGCGGACGGGCAGATGTACAGGCAGAGGTACAGAAAGGCAGGCAGAAATACAATCAGACATGGCGAGCTTACATTGCGCACAGACAGAGATACAGAGACAGACAGAACCATTAAGACGCACAGACAGAGATACAGACGCAGACAGAGCCTATAAGAGGCACCGACAGAGATACAGAGACAGAGAGTCCATAGGAGGCACAGACAGAGATACAGAGACAGACAGAGACCAAAAGAGGCACAACCAGAGATACAGAGACAGACAGAGACCATAGGAGGTACAGACAGAGATACAGAGACAGACAGAGACCATAGGAGGCACCGACAGAGATACAGAGACAGACAGAGTCCCATAGGAGGCATAGACAGAGATACAGAGACAGACAGAGTCCATAGGAGGCACAGACAGAGCTACAGAGACAGACAGAGACCAAAAGAGACACAGACAGAGATACAGAGGCAGACAGAATCTGTAAGGGGCATAGACAGAGATACAGAGACAGACAGAGTCCATAAGAGACACAGACAGAGATACAGAGACAGAGTCCATAAGAGACACAGACAGAGATACAGAGACAGACAGAGTCCATAAGAGGCGCAGAGATACAGAGTCCATAAGAGGCGCAGAGATACAGAGGCAGACAGAGCCTATATGAGCACCGGCAGAGATACAGATACAGACAGAGATATAGGCAGAGAAAGAGATACAAATAGCCAGAGAAATACAGGCGGACGGACAGAGAGGCACAGGCAGAGGTACAGAGAGGCAGGCACAGATACAGTTAGACATAGAGAGCCTACAGGGAGCACAGACAGAGATGTAGAGACAAATAGAACCTACAGGGCACATACAGAGGCAAGTAGAAGTTTCAGACAGGGAGACAGACACATAGACAGACAGACACACAGACAGACAGCCAGACGGTGGGTCGCGCATCCCTCGCCCTACCCCCCCCCCCCCCCCCCCACCCCCCTCTCCCCGTCATTCCCCCGGGACAAGGGCGCTACTACTACTACTACTGCTGCCTGCAAGCGTCAAAGAGCACAACCCCCACCCAGCAACTGGTGCTAGCTGCCACTTACACCCCCCCCCCCCCCCGCCATCCCCACCCTCACGCTATCCCCAGTAAACGTGCCCCCCCCCCCCCCCCCCCCACCCCCGATCCCTACCCCTCCTTGCTGACCACCTCCTCCCCCTCCTCCGTCTCCCTCTCCACCCTCTCCTTTCTAGCACTGACAGCGGGAGATGGGGTTTTGGGGGTGGGGGGTGGGGGGTGGGGGAGAGAAAGCCGCCTGGCTGACACAAAGACCCCCATTGTGGGGAAGCAGGGCTGGCACCACGCCTATGAATGGCGTTTGCAGGAGAGATGATCTTTTACCACTGAATCGTCCCTCATCCCTGGACGTGTCGTCCGTCGGAAGGAAGGAAGGAAAGAGTTGGAAGATACAGGGGTTGTTGGGATTAGAAAGGTGGGGAGTACGCAGAGAGAGACAGAGAGAGAAGAGAGAGAGAGAGAGAGAGAGAGAGAGAGACAGACACAACAGACAGACACAGACAGACAGAGACAGAGAACTCGGAACTCAGATAAAAAAAATAAAACTAGAGAGAGAGCAAAAAAAAACTAGCGAGAGACAGACAGACAGAGAAAGAGAGAGAGAAGAGGGCGGGATAGAGAGGGGGGAGAGGGAGAGGAGAGAGAGAGAGAAGAGAGAGAGAGAGAGAGAGAGAGAGAGAGAACTCCAACTCGGAAAAAACGAGAGAGACAGACAGTCAGACAGACAGCACAGACAGACACAGACAGAGAGAGAAAGAGAGAGAGAGCTCGGAACTCAGAAAACAAAACCTTTATTCGAACAAGGAGAGCGAGTGTGGGGGGGGGGGTAGAGACTTAGAGAGAAAAACGTGGTTTGAGAGAGAGAGAGAGAGAGAGAGGAGAGAGAGAAGAGAGAGAGAGAGAGAATGGGCGCAAGAGAGGGAGAAAGATAGAGAGGGAAGGGGAGAGAGAGAGCGAGAGAGAGAGAGAGAGAGAGCTGAGAGAGAGAGAGAGAGAGAGAGAGCGAGAGAGAGAGAGACTCGGAACTCAGAAAAAACTTTTTTCGATCAAAGGGTATGAGAGGGGGTTGGGGGGTGGCGGGGGGTAAAGACTGAGAGAGAGAGAGAGTTTGTGTGTGGTGTGTGTGTGGTGTGTGTGTTGTGTGTGTGTGTGTGTGTGATAGAGAGAGAGGAGAGAGAGAGAGAGTGTGTGTGTGTGTGTGTGTGTGTGTGTGTGAAAGTTGAGAGAGAATAGAGAGAGAGAGAGAGAGAGAGAGAGAGAGAGAGAGAGAGAGGAGAGAGAGAGAGAGAGATTACGTATGACTCACCCACCCAGTAAGCTTGTGGTCCCATCTTCTTAGCATTTGGACAGGACTCTTTTGAGCACCATGCATACCGCTGTTTGACCTTCTTTCTGCGTCCAAACCTTCGTGCGTTCCGGCGGGAAGACGTAGCCCAGGCCAAAGATGGCATGGATTTGGGAGTAGAGGAGGGGGGGGGGGGGGCGCGGGAGGGGGGGGCGGGGTTGAAGCATGTTTCCAAACGGGCTTTTGTGGCTGTTTCCTTTTCCTGGGAGGATTGGTGTGTCTGGCTCCACCATTATCGTCTCTTTTGCTGAGCAAATTACTGTTTGAGAAAGTTTATTGATGGATGGACTCGTTGGACTTGTGTGCGTGCGGAGTGAGTGAGTGAGTGAGTGAGTGAGAGTAAGAGTGAGAGAAAAAGTCGAAAGAGAGAGAGAGAGAGAGAGAGAGAGAGAGAGAGATGTGTGTGTGTGTGGGGTGTGTGTGTGTGTGTGTGTGTGTGTGTGTGTGTGTGTGTGTGTGGAGGAGGTGGAGGGAGGGCATAAGGGGGTAATAGGGCTGGTTGTCATGTCTTTTGTTTTCGCCCGCCACGCGCTCCTCCCCCCCCCCCCCCCCCCCCCCCCCCCCCCCAACTTTTTTTTTCGTGGTCAACTTTTCTAAACCTGAAGGATAGTGACACTTTGTTGTTGTTGTTGTTGACATCCGGCGTTCCCCACTTTTGTCGTCCGTTTCTCATGTTTCTCTTCCTATTCTTCACTTCCTGTTTTCATGTTCTTCACTTCTTGTCTTTCATTTCTTCCTTCTTCTTCTTCTCCTCTTCTCCTCCTGCTTCGTGGTTGTAAGTTTTCCTTCTGTTCAGCTCCTTTTTTTTTTCATGTTTTCATGTTTTCAATGTTTCTTCATTCAACCCGTTGTTTTTTGTTCTTTTACTTGTCTACATCATCTTAGTATGTTCAACACACGAAACACAATTACGGATTACGGAACTGTGAATTTTACAATTCAAAACAAACGGTATTAGCTCCACAACAGGATACACACAAACAGATTACAGGACAAAAAACACAATGCGTTTAGATCTTTTGGGTCTTCTTCAGGCAAAAACAAACGACATTTAGGACAATGAAAACGAAGAAGGAGAAACCGCTTATCTTCTCATATTCGGCACAACATGGCTGTTGGATGAAAACGAGGCCGTTAAGGAAGTTAAATAGTATTGATGACCATGGTAATAATGGGTACCAATAGCAATAATAGTGATAATAGTGGCGGTGATGAAAACGTAAATACTAAGAGGAGGAAGGAAATGCATTGGGATGTGTCCTGTAATCTGTTTCTTGTGGCGGAACTAATACAGTTTTCTGTTTAAAAAATTTAGCTTCATTTTCCGCCCTTCAATCACCTCACTTTGAAACTAACTGTAGATTTAGTTAACACACACTGACGTGTATCCCCATTACTAACCAGCAATGGATCGGCTCCCGTGCCTGTTATGATTATTGTCCACGCTTTGAATGCTTTGACAGAGCATTTGGGGTTACGCATAGTGGACATTTTCAAAAACCACACGAAGAAATTCTTTCAAACGCCTGTAGCATGTGTGTGTGTGTGTTGTGTGTTGTGTGTGTGTGTGTGTGTGTGTGTGTGTGTTGTGTGTGCGTGGTGTGTGGTGTGTGTGTTTGTGTGTGTGTGTGCGGTGTGTGTGTGTGTGTGTTAACAGGGAGGTTCGCATTTTATAGTCAGATAAATAAATAAACAAAAAAATGAGGATATTTTTACTGAGAGATATATCCAGTGCCGCTAGAGACCAAAAACAAAAAGTGTTAAAGGGGAATAAGTCTTGTAAAGGGAGTTAGTGTTAAGGTGAGGTGTTTGCAGGTGGAAAACGGATTTAGAAGAGATGTCATTATTACGAGCCGGACAAAGGAACAAGCAAATGTGTTTTGTTGTGTACTCTGTTTGTCCCTTTTGTGTGGCAGAATAATTATGTTGTTGTTTTTTGTTGTTGTCGTACCCTGGCTAAAAGACTCCAGGGATCATTGAAACAGCCGAAGTACTTGAACACTATGGTGCAAATGCATCAGCTGGGGTGATGAGACATTACGTCTATGACCGTTTTTGATTACCGTGCCACATGGGCAGCCACACTCCGACTTCGGGGGATTTTGGTGACTGATAATGTTTGTGCTAGGAGCTTATCACAACTGAAAACATTCCCCGCATAACGATGCAAAGCGTAACAACATTTTGATGATTTCTCGTCTTAAATTTCTAGTAAGGGAGATAACTCTAGTAAAGCCAAAGGTGATTGAACTTCGGGGAAATGAAAAAAAAATGTCTTGGAGAAGCAATCAATAGCCAGAAAAATAAGAATACACAAAAGTGAGGGGCATTTTTTTTTTGCGTTTTTTTTTTTTTTTTTTTTTAATTAAGAACCCACTCCTAGTACAGCTAGAGACAAATAAGAGTATTGAATAGAGACAACTCTAGTAAGGGAAATCATATAGTACAGTCAAAAGTGGACGAGTTAAGTGTTTCGCACACAAAAAAATGTCTAAGAGCAGTTGTGTACCGCTGGAGGTGAATCACGTGGAAAGAAATATATAGTCCAGAGAGAGATTTTTTTTTGGGGGGGGGGGGTGGGGGTGGGGGGTGGGGGGGGGGGGTTGAAAAGCGCAAAGTCTTACTTGAAGATAACTCTTAGTGTAGACAAAGACTATAAGTTCCAGAAAAAAAAAAAATGTTTTGAAAGGAGAGTGCCTGTATTGCATGGTAAATCGACTGATTATAGATAAAGACAACATCATTGCAGACTACGCTTTGAAAGGTCTTTGTACCGGGTGAAAAATGCAGTGCAGACGAAGACAACAATAAAATTCGTCTGGAGAGAGAGAGAGAGAGAGAGAGAGAGATGAGAGAGAGAGAGAGAGAGAGAGAGAGAGAGAGGGTGTCTTATTAGGAGGTAGGTCAAGAGTAAGCAGACATGAGTGTTCTAGAAATAGTTCCTTTAAAGAGAAGATGATTTTTAGTGGAGATAACTCGAATGTCATCATCGCCCATCACTTCTGCCGGAGTTTAAAAAGGTCGTCCAAAAACAGCCCTGCAGAGTTCTACGTTCTTGTCCTTCCTGGTCTGGTGTCTCCAGGTGTACCACCTGTCTGACGTCTGCTTCAAGGTTATGTCAGTGTATCCCACCTGTCTGGTGTCTGCTCTAAGAGTCTGATATGTTGAAGATCAGTTGTATCCCACCTGTCATCTGATGTCTGCTCTAAGATCCTGATGTCAGTGTATCCCACCTGTCTGATGTCTGCTCTAAGATCCTGATGTCAGTGTATCCCACCTGTCTGATGTCTGCTCTAAGATCCTGATGTCAGTGTATCCCACCTGTCTGATGTCTGCTCTAAGATCCTGATGTCAGTGTATCCCACCTGTCCTGATGTCTGCTCGAAAGATCCTGAGTGTCAGTGTATTCCACCTGTCTGATGTCTGCTCTAAGATCCTGATGTCAGTGGCTATCCCACCCTGTCTGATGTCTGCTCTAGATGATGTCAGATGTATCCCACCTGTCCTGATGTCTGCTCTAAGATCCTGATGTCAGTGTATCCCACCTGCAGGATGCCTGCTCTAAGATCCTGATGTCAGTGTATCCCACCTGTCTGATGTCTGCTCTAAGATCCTGATGTCAGTGTATCCACCTGTCTGATGTCTGCTCTAAGATCTTTATGTCGGATGTATCCCACCTTCTGATGTTCGCGCCAGGATCTTTATGTCAGTGTATCCCCCTCGTCTAGTGTCTGCTCTAAGATCTTTATGTCGGATGTATCCTGGACCTGTCTGATGTGAAAGATTAGCTGTCAGGAATCTTTATGTCAGGTGTTTCCCCCTCTCGTCATAGTCTATATGTCCCCCGCCCCGACGGTGACTCAGAGGATGAGGGCTGGAGGTGGGGTTGAAGGCTGGGAAAGGGTGGGGTTTCACCCACTTCTCGGCAGGACAGATTATCTGGAGGATATTTCATTACTGAAGGAGGTTGTGTTTCCTGAGACTTCACTAAACTCATTTCCCCTCATGGGACACAAATCGAGACATGCATCGTGAACTGGATCCTTTCAATTAGACCCTCACCCCAGAGAACTGATTCCGGTGATTCGTCTCCCCTTCCTTGGCGCAAAAAAAAAAAAAAAAACAAAAAAAGCTGTCCGCCGGCGCCAACGAGGAGGACATTAGCGGCCCGCTTAACGTCCGTCCTCCCTTCCGCGTCCACCTCCTTCCTCCCTTTCCCCCCCCCCTCCGTCCCCCCCTACCCCCCCTCCTCACACACCCCACCCAAACCCCCCCCAATCCCCCATCCCACCCCACCCCACCCTGCAACCACCATCCCCCCATTCTCCCCGTGATCCCCTTCTTTCTCTTCCGTGATCCCCGTCTTCTCTTCATCCTCGGCTCCGATCGTCTTCCGCGCCAATGGTGACTTTTTTTTTTTTTCCCTTTCGTTTCTTCGTCTTAAACCAGTTGGTCTTGCGGAGGTCGCCCCAGTTAATTAAGGTCATTAATGCCTCGAGCAAGCTGGAAGGAACTTTCTCTCTGTCACCAGGCCGCTCATTATGATGGAACCGCCTCCCTCGCCCTCTACATCCTTCCCACCCCCCCCCCTCTCCCCAACCCCCACCCCTCTGTAGCCAGCAGTGCAATTTCCCTCACCTCAACCACCACCCCACCCCCCCCCCCCTCCCCCCCCCCCCCTCCCCCGCCACCCCCCATCCCTTTATCCCCTTCCCCTTCCCACCACACCCGCTCCCCTCGCTCGTTTGATGGGAAAAGGCGACCCCTACTGCTAAATTTATGGCTTCCATAATATTTGGGTTCAGCTGGTGGGATGAGGAAGGAAAACGATGGGATTGGAAAACCAAGAAACCAAGAAACCCAAAGCAAAGTAAACAAACAACAACAGAAGGAGAAGAACAGTGTTGAGTTTTGAGCTTCGGTTAAACACGTTTAAACATGTGTAACATGTGTGTGTGTGTGTGGTGTGTGTGTGTGTGTGTGTGTGTGTGTGGTGTGTGTGGACATACGAACAGGCACACAGTGACCATCAACACCATCACCACCACTACACCCCTTCTTCAAACATACTCACTAGCGCGCACGGCGCAATGCAAAGGCCAACGCACTGAACACACGCACACACCACAACGCCCACACACACAACACACACACACACACACCACCACACACACACACACTACACACCACTCTCCTCTTATCTCTCCTCCGAGAGACTCTATCCTCTCTTCTCACCACACACACACACACACACAACACACACACCACACAACACACAACCAATCCCTCTCGGTCCATTGTCTCTGTCTGTCTGTCTGTCTGTGTCTGTCTGTCTGTCTCTCTCTCTCTCTCTCTCTCTCTCTCTCTCTCTCTCTCTCTCTCTATCTCTCCTCTCTATCCTACTGTCTGTCCCTATCTCACACTCTGTATGTCTCTGTTTTTAATCAGTATCTGGTCTGTCTTGTCTGTCGTGTCTGTCTCTCTCTATATACTCTCTCTCTCTCTCCATCTCCGTCTCTTCTCTCTCTCGCTCTCTCTTCCCCCCCCCCCTTCTTCTGTGTCTCTGTCTCTGTGTTATTTGTCTCTGTCGGTGTGTATGCTCTATGTCTAGTCTGCTTTATCTGTCTGTTCTCTCTGTCTCTCTCTCTGTATCTCTCTCTCCCTTCCTGGCTCCCGCTCCCTCCCTCTCTCTCTCTCTTATCTCTCTCTGCGTGCTTATATCCTTTTTTGATCATATCCTCCTTTGGTTTTGATTCCCTGACATTAACATTTAGCTGATCTCCGGTAAGGTCGTCATTTGCATTTGGTTTCGTTCATATATGTTTTGCGCGCTGCACAATATCAGTGTTCTATTCTCTGACATAAAAAGCTGCATTTGGAGATCAATCCATATAAGCAGATATGGTATTTCTGAATATCTATCTGTCTGTCGGTTTCGTCTTGTCCTGTCGTCCTGTCGTCTGGTCCGTTGGTCCGTCCGTTCCGTCCGTCCGCTCTCTTTCTCTCTCCTCCTCTCCTATATCTCCTCTCTCTCCTCCTCAGTCTCATCTCTCTCTCTCTCTCTCTCCTCTACTCTCTCTCTTCTCTCTCTCTCTCCCCCCCTATTCCTCCTTCTCCTTTCCTAAAGGAATTGTTTTGGTTCCCCCAATCCTCCTCCTTTGAAATTCTCTCTACTACTCTACTCTCTCTCTCTCACCTCTCTCTCTCTCGTCTTTCTTTCTCTCTCTCTCTCTCTTCCTTCCCTCCTCTCCTCACCCTTCCTCCTCTTCCACCTCATTTCCTAAGGTTGTTTTGGTCTCCCCATACCCCTCACCTTGTTGCCCTTCCTCTCTCCTCTCTCTCTCTCCATCGCTCTCTCCTTCTCTCTCTAGTCTCTCTCTTATCTCCCTCTCTCTCTCTCTTCTCCCTTTGGTCTCTCCTTTCCTCCCCTCATCTCCCCCGCTCGATCTCTCCTCTCTCTCTACCCCTCTCTCTCTCGGCCTCTCTCTCCCATCTCTCGCCCCCTCTCTCTCTCCTCCTCCCCTCTCTCTCCCTCCCTCCTCCTACCTCTCTCCCTCTCGTCTCTCATCTCCCCGCCCTCTCTCTCTCCTCGCCTCTCTCTCTCTCCCCCCTCCCTCTCTATCCTCTACCCGTAGCCACCAACCAACAAGCCAGTCTCTCTGTCCCCTTCCTCTCAAGCCAAAGTCCTCTGCTGCCCTTGCTGCTTTCCTGCCTGGCTACCCCCCCCCCCCCCTCCTCTCCCACCTCTACCCCCTCCACCACTCTCCACTGTCCCACTGCCCCCTCCTCCTCCTCCTCCTACACCCCCCACCAAACATCCACTCTACCACCTCCATCAGGAGTTGGAGTAGGAGATGATTTGTCCAATCTCTCCGAGTAGTAGTAGTCTCCTTTCCAGCCTCCCTCCTAAAGAATCCTCCCCACCCCCCACACCCCCCCCACCCCCCCCCCCCCCCCCCCCCCACCCCCCCCACCCCCCCCCCACCCCCCCCGACCCCCACCCCCCCCCCCCCCCCCACCCCGCCCCCCCCTTCACCCCCCCCCCCCCCCCCCACCCCGCGCCATCTTCGCCCTTCCTCACGCCCAGTGTTGGCCGCCTCCTTCTATTCTCCCTTACCCATCTCCCTCCTGCTCCCTCCCCTCCTTCCCCGCTTCCTCCCCCCGACCCCATACTCCCCCATCC
>JADBJO010005974.1:121436-126436 GCA_016801955.1 Conus betulinus | reverse complement strand
ACGACAGAACCTCCACGGGAGCGTTTCCGTGTGTGAACCAGCCCATAGTTTATGACTACAGAGCCCACCGGCGAAAAACGCCACCACCAAGCAACTGCCGTGTGCATCCCGCGCGCAGCCTCTGTCGTTGCTGTTCTGCTGATAGGTGAAAACAGTACAACTCCAGTTACGGCCAAGCTTTCACTATGAAGTCTTACGTGCCCTTCTGAAGAGAATCCCGGTTGCATTCTTCACCGCTGTCAACGGGACTTTCCCTGCGGTCAGTGGGTCTTTCCTCACCGTCACTGGACCTTTCCCCAGAGTAGGCCAAAAGGCAGATGACTTCTTGCTTGACACTGAAGAAGACCATTTTTTTCCCCATTTCCTTCTCTTTTGATGATTTTTTGCTTTACATTTGATTGGCAAAGACATCAGTTTTATCTTCCTCTTTTGATTTTGTTGCTTTATTGAGAAGAAATTAGTTTGGTCTTCCTCCGTTGATGATTTTTTTGCTTTACATTGACTGGCAAAAACTCACTTTTGTCCTTCCTCTTTTGGTGATTTGTTGCCACCAATCAGCTCTCTCTCCTTCCTCTTTTGGTGATTTGTTGCCACCAATCAGCTCTCTCCTTTTTTTTCGATGATTTGTTGCTCTACTCTGATTGGCAAAAGAAATCACTTGCTTCGTTCCTCGTTCCATGATTTCTGGCTGTCACTACCATGTAAAGTACCCAGCCTCGTTTCTTTCTCACTCGCTGACTAACTGCTCCACAATGATCGTGAAAGAAACCGTCTCCCGTCCTTGCTGTTTCGATGAGTTGGTTGCTTCACACTGACTGCTGAATAAAACTATCTCCCTTCCCTCCACCTGAATGATTTGTCTGCTTTACGCCGTTCGGTAAACAAGCCATCTTTCCGCCCTCATCTTCTACAGACTGGATGCTTTTTCCCTGATTGGCAAGCACGGTAGCGAAACACGAACCACAGCTCACTATAAGCCGAGAGGAGGGGGGGGGGGGGGGGGGGGGGGGTGGGGGGCGTGGCCAAATGGTTAGATCGTTTGCTTTCGGAGTCGACGGTCGTGAGTTCGAATCCCATGTGGGGTTGGATTTTTTTTTCGATTCAGAAACCCTCTCTGTCCACTCGGCAGTAAATGGCAGGAAGTGAAGTAAATGAAAGGAAAGAAGTGAGTGAGTAAATGAAAGGCAAACAGATGGTGGTGTAAATGAAAGACAAGCAGAGAGTGGAGTAAATGAAAGACAAGCAGAGAGTGGAATAAACGAAAGGCAAGCAGAGAGAGGAATAAATGAAAGGCAAGCAGAGAGTGGAATAAAATGAAAGGCAAGCAGAGAGTGGATGTAGTAAATGAAAGACAAGCAGAAAGTGGAGTAAATGAAAGACAAGCAGAGAGTGGAATAAACGAAAGGCAAGCAGAGAGAGGAATAAATGAAAGACAAGCAGAGAGTGGAATAAACGAAAGGCAAGCAGAGAGAGGAATAAACGAAGGCAACCAGGGAGTGGAGGAATGAAACGAAAAGGCAATGAAAGGAAAAGCAGAGAGAGGATAAATGAAAGGCAAGCAGAGAGAGGAAAAACAAGGAAAAAATGAAAAAGGCAAGCAGAGAGTGAATAAATAAAGGCAGAGGGAGGAATAAATGAAAGGCAAGCAGAGAGATGAAATAAATGGAAGGCAGCAGAGAGGAATAAATGAAAGGCAAGCAGAGAGAGGAGTAAATGAAAGGCAAGCAGAGAGAGGAGGAAATAAAGGCAGAGGAGAGTGGATGGAGTAAATGAAAGGCAAGCAGAGAGAGGAAAAATGGAAGGCAAGCAGAGACAAGGAAGTAAATGAAAGGCAAGCAGAGAGAGAGGGATGAAACAAACGGAAGGCAAGCAGAGAGTGGATGGCAGTAAATGGAAGGCAAGCAGAGAGTGGAGTGAATGAAAGGCAAGCAGAGCAGTGGAGTAAATGAAAAGCAAGCAGATTGTGGAGTAAATGAAGAGCAAGCAAAGAGTGGAGGTGGAGTAAATAAATGGAAGAGCAAGGAGCAATGAAAGGCAAGCAGAGAGTGGAGTGAATGAAAGCAAGCAGAGAGTGGAGTAAATGAAAGGCAAGCAGAGAGTGGAGTCAGTGAAAGGCAGCAGCAGAGAGTGGCAAGCAGAGAGTGGAGTGAAAGGCAAGCAGAGAGTGGAGTCAAGGAAAGGCAAGCAGAGGGTAGAGTAAATTAAAGGCAAGCAGAGAGGAGCCAATGGAGCATGAAGCCAATGAAAGCAAGCAGAGAGTGGAGCCATGGAAAGTCAAGCAAGGCAGTGGAGTCAGCAGAGAGTGGAGTCATGAAAAGCAAGCAGAGAGTGGAGTGGAGTCAATGAAAGGCAAGCAGAGAGTGGAGTCAGTGAAAGGCAAGCAGAGAGGGTAGAGTAAATTAAAGGCAAGCAGAGAGTGGAGCCAATCAGTGAAAGGCAAGCAGAGAGTGGAGCAATGAAGGCAAGCAGAGAGTGGAGTCAATGAAAGGCAAGCAGAGAGTGGAGAATGAAAGGCAAGAAGCAGAGAGAAAGGCAAGCAGAGAGTGGAGCCAATGAAAGGCAAGCAGAGTGGAGTGGCAGAGAGTGGAGTCATGAAAGGCAAGCAGAGCAGAGAGTGGAGTCAAAAGGCAAGCAGAGAGAGTGGGTGGAGTAAAGAGAGTGAGGCAAGCAGAGAGAGTGGGTGGAGTAAATGAAAGGCAAGCAGAGAGTGGATGGAAAGTAAATGAAAGGCAAGCAGCAGTGCCTTTACCATTTGAGTTCCGCCAAGATCTTGGAATAAATGACAAGGAAATCGGCGAATCTCATGAAGAAAAGAGACAGACATGGAAAGCAAAAGACTGAATGCAAGCGGTCAACTTCCTAGTTCCAGCTTCAGTCTGTTTCACCTTCACCAGACCTCGCTCTTCTCGGCACAGTCCGGACGTCGCCAATCTCCCATTCATCGCCCCCCATCCATGCCCCTTCGTCTCCCTCACAAGCAAGATGAACGTTGTCAGCAAGGACTCAAGAGGTCAAGCAGAACATATTCTCTCTCTCTCTCTCTCTCTCTCTCTCTCTCTCTCTCTCTCTCTCTCTCTCTCTCTCTCTCTCTCTCTCTCTCTTCTTCTTCTTCTTCTTCTTCTTCTTCCTATTTATGTTCAACCACTGTTTCCCCCCTACGCACCCAAAATAGTAACGCAGTTTGATTGGTAGCAAGAGATGTCGGCATTTTTCCTCTCTTCCGTCCCCTCCCCTCACAATAACCTGTTGTTGCTGCCAAGAGATTGGCAGGAAATTCGCAGAAACAGGATCAGGCCGCCAAGGCGATTACTCCCCCCTTTTTCTCTCCCTCCCACCCCTCCCCCACTCCCCCTTCTTTACCCCAGCCTTCCCTTCTTATCCTCTTCCCCTTCCTCTTCCGCGTTTGCCTTTTGTGCCCTCACACCACCACCCCCGTCCCCCATCCTTAAAAATGAATCCTGATTGACGTTTGGAATCTGTGTTTGCAGGAAGTAGGAGGGCTCCACGACGGACAAGGATTTTTTTTTTTTTAATGAGGTCTTTCAGTGTATTGGAAATCATGGGCGGGCGTGGTCAAAATGGCTGACAGCCATGGAATCAGATCCTGTGTGCCCCTGTTTGAAATCATGGACACGGTCAAAAAGATCTCATCGAAACTGACAGACTTTAGGCTGGCTGGGGGACTTCCTGCGGATGGGAAGATTCTTTGTGGCTGAGGATCGCTTGCAATCAGACAAGTGGCATGGGATGTCAAGACTGGCACCGTTGGGAGCAGGAGCGGCGAGCGGACCAGGCTTGTATTTTGTTGGATCGAAGATTCCCTTCCAATCACGAGTCTTGTCAGGTCAGGTCAGGACAGGTCAGATGGAGGTGGAGCCAAGTCCAAAATTTGGTGTTCAGATGGTACATAAATAACACAGCTTTTTTTTGGTTCTGTTTTGTCTTATTTTGTTTTGTTTTTATTTTATTATTACGTTTTGCTGCTTGTTTGGTTCCACTGCCAGCCATCTATGAAAAAAGACAGAAAACTAAAGAAGAATGGAATGTGTGAATACGTCTGAAAGAAATCTGCCATGAGCAACTCACCAGAGGAGATACCGCACTACTGCCACGACGTTTTGGTAATGTTCAGTGAACTGTCTGTTTTACAGTGTTCTTCCGCCCTTTGTGCCGTCTATTTCCCCGCTCTCTCTAAAAAATAAGGAAGTAGATTAAAGGAAATAACTGCATCAGGAACTGTGGAAAGATGAGACAAGGACGCATTCCCTGTGCATGCAACTGCTCAGTCGAACGCTTTGGATTTGGCACGCTCCATCATAGACAGTATCCCGGCTCGGTTCAGTCAAGGGGTGACTTTCCCTTCTGTTTGTTTTGCTCTGCTCTGTAATATTCTCGCGTTGCAAACAAAAACAGAAGTAAAGGGGCGGCACTTATATCCCTCTAAAGAAAATATGTTAAGGATGCATTGGAAGCAGAATCCCGTTGGAGGAAATGAGGAGGCAGACCGTCTGTCCCAGATCGGCAGCAGACAGGAACAGTCAGGGCATCCAATTTCCTACAGTGAAGCTAAAACCATCCTGAGGAACAATTTCAGAAGAGCGTGGCGCCAACGCCTGGACATTGGGGCTGAACAGGACAGCATCCCCAACTTGACAGAGCAGCTCAAGTCACCATCTTCAGGCTGCGAACAGGACACTGCCAGCTCCTCTCCCATCTCTCACACTGTCTCAAACTCTCTCCAGTACTGACCAATGCCCTTGTGGCGCAGGCTCCCAAATTCCCACCCCACATCGTACAGTCCTGCCCCTCCTTTCAAGCCCTGAGACGCCGGACGTGGCCCCAGTCCGGTTGAGGTCCAGGACCAACTGTGGACACCGGTGGGGTCTCTGCGGCGGTCTTCAACGTGCTAACTGGATTGAGGATCTAGCATGGCCGGGAACGTGAAAGAAAGAAAAGAAAGAAAGAAAGAAAGAAAGACAGAGAGAAAGAAGAAGAAAGAA
>JADBJO010005974.1:111436-113936 GCA_016801955.1 Conus betulinus | reverse complement strand
CTCTCCCACTCTCTCTCTCTCTCTCTCTCTCTACCATTCTCTCTTTCCCACTCTCTCTCTCCCTCTCTCTGTCCCCCTCTCTCTCTCTCTCTATCTTACTCTCATTTCTCCTCCATTCTCCCAATTTCTCTCTCTTTCACTTTCTCCCTCTCTCCCTCTCTCTCTGTCTCGGCCTCTCTCTTTCTCTCCCATTCTCTCTCTCTCTCTCTCCTCTCATCTCTCTCTCTCTCTCTCTCTCTCTCTCGTCGACGAAGGGATAGGAAAGGAAAGGAAAGTGAGTGAGAAAGCTGGAAGAGCGGGAAGGAGAGGCGTTGGGGGTGGGGGGGTGGGGGTTAGGAATGAAGGAGGTAGGATTTGGCTGAGGGCGGGGACCGGGGTTGGATGGAGGAGGGGGTATGGGGAGGGGTGTTGGTTGGAGGGTGGTAGGGAAGAGGAGTTAATTGTCAAGTCACGCTGTGTGCTCTGATAGATCTTGGCGGCGCGAGGAGTATTGATCTGGTTCTTCCAGACTCATCTTTCAAACTACCCCCCTCGTCACTTTTTGAGAGAGGAGAGAGAGAGAGAGAGAGAGAGAGAGAGACAGACAGACAGACAGACAGGACAGATGGACAGACAGACAGACAGACAGACAGAGGGTTAGGATAGGAGGTGAGGGGAAGGGAATATGGATGGGGGTGGGGGTGAGGTGAGGGTCTCATTTGTCCAATTTCGTCGGAAGAGGGGAGGGGGGGGGGGGGCGGGAGAGGAGAGAGGTTGAAGCTTGGAGCGTGTCTTCCGAAGGCGCAACAGGTGGGGGTTTTTGTTGACTAGGTTTTTTCGTTTGTTTGTGTGTGTTTTTTTGTTTGTTTGTGTGTTTGTTTTTGTTTTTTGCGTGTTTGTTTGTTTGTGAGTTTGTTTTTGCGATCTCGTGTTTAGTCCAGGTTCTTCGAACCACAGTCATTGATCAAAAGAGGATGAGAGGATGGACTTCTTCTGCTTCTTTCTTCTTCTTCTTCTTCTTCTTCTTCTTCTTCATTCATCATCATCATCATCATCATCATCATCATCATCATCATCATCATCTTCTTCTTCTTCTTCTTCTTCTTCTTCTTCTTCTTCTTCTTCTTCTCTTCTTCTTCTTTCTCTTCATCATCATCATCATCATCATCATCATCATCATCATCATCATCATCTTCTTCTTCTTCTTCTTCTTCTTCTTCTTCTTCTTCTTCTTCTTCTTCTTCTTCTTCATACCCTGTGTTGATCCCGCTTGATTTTGCTCAGCTTTGCCCCCCCCCCCCCCCCTCCCTTTCTACACAACACACACACACACACACACACACACACACACACACACACACACAAAACTCGGTCACTCACACACACACACACACACACACACACACACACACACACACACACACACACACACACACACACACACAGACTCACGCGCGCGCGCTCGCGTGGGCACACGCACGCACACGCATACATGCGTGCGCACGCACGCAGGCACACACGCACATACACGCGCGCGCACGCACGCACGTACACACGCACGCACGCACGCACGCACATTCACACGTACACACACTTTTCGTTGTGGTACACACACATACACACATGTACACACACACACACACACACACACACACACACACACACACACACACACACACACACACACACACACACACACGTTTTCTTTGTTGCAGCGCTTTGTTAAAACTGATCTGTGCAGCTGCACAAATTCCAACACCTTTTTACAGTGCCTCCTCTGTTGTTCCTCCGAGGCCAACAGAGATATTGGCATTAACAGCACGTGCAGAACTGTCACTCACATGAGCGTGTCAGTTACACACACAAAAACAGACGCAGTCATTGATGGGAGGGCGATATAATGACTCACGCCTTGTGGGCCACGTGTATGGGGGCGGGGGAGTGGGGGGTGGGGGGGTGGATTTAGTCAGCCGTGAAGTTATGCCCGATGCTGATTCCACGGCTCCCCTGCTGACTACGGGTCTGGTAACAGGCTAATGGGACGTTAATCTTGCCGTTAAAGCCTCCTGGACGATCTGAATATGGCTGTTTGTCTGTTTGCCCATTTCTCTCTGTCTCTTTCTCTGTCTCTTTCTCAGTCTCTGTCTGTCTGTCTGTCTGTTTCTCTCTCTCTCTCTCTCTCTCTCTCTCTCTCTCTCTCTCTCTCTCTCTCTCTCTCTCTGTGTCTCTCTCTCTCTCTCTTGTCTCTGTTTCTCTCTCTCTCTCTCTCTCTCTCTCTCTCTCTCTCTCTCTCTTCTGTCTCTCTCTCTCTCTCTGTCCCCGTCTGTCTGTCTTCCTCTCTCTCAATATCTCTCTGTCTCTCTTTCTCTCTGTCTTTCTGTTTCTGTCTCCCTCCACCCACCTACCCACTCTTTGGGTGAATTAATTAACGTCGCAGTTGAGCAGTTGGGCGAGCACTCGCTCGCTCCTGTGCATGTTTACTTAGGCAGGTCGCACTTTTGCGTCTAAAAAGACAGCAGAA
>JADBJO010005974.1:101436-106436 GCA_016801955.1 Conus betulinus | reverse complement strand
CTAACCTTCACCACATAGCACAGGAGGTGAGAATCAAGACTGTGTGCTTGGCGCCAACAACCATTGAAAACCCCAACCCCTTTAACTGCGAGGGGTATTCGCGTCGATACCCGCTGGGGCCAACCAGACACCAGTCACACACAGAGTTCACTGAAAGTGTCATAAAGCAGACCGTTAACCCACGGCGGCCTGAATCCGACCCGCTGGAAACCGACCAGCACCAGAAGTTATTTCCGGATCCGGCGCAGCGGTGGGGGGTCGGCGGGGAAGTTCGAAAGCGAGGCCTGATGCAGGAAGAGTGTTTGGTGGCTATGGCTTGGTGTGGGCTTCTCCTCACAAGGGGGGCCGTAGGTTGTGGACTCGGGTGTCGGCCATCTCCATGGCTTCGCTCAAGTGGTAGGACAGAGAGTTCTCCTCCGTTCCCACCCACCCCACCCACCCCCAACCCCGTTTTCCGTTCTTTTCCTCCCATCCCCCCATCTCTCTTTGCCTCTGTCTCTCTGCGTCTTTCCATTTCTCTCTTCCTTCGCTCCTTCCCCTTCCTTTTCGTGTCTCCCGTTTTGTGTCTGTCCCCAACCGCTTTCCACTTTCGCTCCTCTCTTTTCTTTCTTTCTGTCTGGTGTGTCTATGTGTGGTGTGTGTGTGTGTGTGTGTGTGGTGTGTGTGGTGGGTGTGTGTTGGTATGTCTGTCTGTCTGTCAGTCTCTCTCTGTCTCTATCTCAGTCTCTCTCGCATGTCGGACTGTTTGTCAGTTTCTCTTTTTTCTGTCAGTCTGTCTGTCAAGTCTGTCTGTCTGTCTGTCTGTCTGTCTCTCTCTCTCCCTCTCTCTCTCTCTCTCTTTCTTTTATTTTATGTTTCTGTCTCGGCCTTTGTGGTGTGTGTGTGTGTGTGCTCTGTGTGTGTTGTGTCTCTCTCTCTCTCATCTCCTCTCTCTCTCTCTCCTCTCTCTCTCCTCTCGATCTCTCTCTCTCTCTCTCTCTCTCTCTGTGTGTGTGTGTGTGTGTGGTGTGTGTGTGTGTGTTTGTCCCTGTTCCCTCTCTCTCCTGTGCCCTAATTTCAATTCCTTTTTTAATTCATCTCCTAGTTTATCTCCTCTCTCTCTCTCCTCTCTCTCTCTCTCGTCTCTCTCTCTCTCTCTCTCTCTCTCGCTCTCCTCTCTCTCTGCATCCCTCTCTGTCTCTGTATTGTCTGTCTTCGTCTGTCTGGCTGTCCTTCTGTGTGGTGTGTGTGTGTGTGTGTGTGTGGTGTGTGTGTGTGTGTTGTGCTTGTGTTGGTTACTGGGTTGGGAACCTTGCGGGCCGCGCCCCCCCCCCCAACCCCCCCCCAAAACCCTACAACAACACGCAGAGCCCCCCCCCCCCCCCCCCCCCCCCCCAACGATCTCTCTTTCTCTCTCCTCTCTATCTCTCTGTCTCTGTCTCTCTCTTCTCTCTCTCTGTCTCGTCGCGCTTGTCTCTCTCTGTCCTCTCGTCTCTCTCTCCTCGCTCTCTCTCTCTCTCTCTCTCTCTGACCCTGACAGCACAACGTATGGGAAAAGGAGAGTGCTTTTGACCACTGGTGATAAATGTCCAAGCGAATTGATGTCTGGCAGCCAGCGTCCGTGTGTGATGAATGAATACCTGTCATGTCCATAGCCGGAGAGCAGAAAAAATGACAGAGAGAGAGAGAGAGGGAGGAGAGAGAGAGAGAGATCAGAGAGAGATCGAGAGAGGAGAGAGAGAGAATGGAGAGAGAGAGAGAGAGAGAGAGAGAGAAATGAGAGGGGAGGAGGAATGAGACTAAAGGGAGAAAGGTATGGAGAGTTATGGAGGAGGAGATGGGGATGGGAAACAGAGACAGACAGACAGACAGACAGACAGACGGATTCAAAAATACGCGGAAACGCGCTATTAGACGGAATCTAGAGGGGGGGGGGGGGGGGGGGGGGAAGAGAGAGAGGAGAGTGAGAGAGAGAGGAGAAAGAGCGAAAACAGACAGACAGAGACGGGCAGACCAGACAGAGGGGACAGACAGAGAGATAGACGAGACTGACAGACAGAAAGAACGACCCCCCCCCCCCCCCCGGGGATGGTAGACAGACAGAATCTGAGAGAGAGAGAGAGAGAGGAGAGAGGAAGAGAGAGAGAGAGAGAGAGAGAGGAGAGAGAAAGAGACCGGACAAGACAGACAGACAAGATAGGGCAGAGAGAGGAGAGAGAGAAAAGAGACAGAAAAATAGATGGGCACACAGAGAGACACAGACAGAGACAGAGAGAGATAGGCGAGAAAGAACAGAGAGAGGGTGAGGGGGGGGGGGGGGGTGGGGTGGGGCAGCGCAAAGGGGAAATGGGACCGAACAAAACACAGAGGGGGAGCATGTCCCGAGTGCTCTGCAGGGGACTTTAATTGGCGCGAATCGACGAAACAATCACCACCACCACCACACCACCACCACCACCACACCCCTATCATCCAAAACTGCGCCCCTCTTCCCTCTTCATTAGTCTCCTCCCGGCTCACGTCTTCTTTTTCCTCCCTCAAACCCCCTACTTAATCCCCACCCCCTCCACATCACCATCCCCCCCCCCCCACTCCCGGCCATGACCATGGTCCCCCTACCCTCCCCTGCCCTCCCACTCCCGTTCCCCACCTCCCCCACGCCCTCTTAGCCCCCCCCTCCCCCACCACCCCCCGCGCCCCCCACGCCTTCTCCCCCCCCCCACCCCACTCTCCCCTTGTCCTCCATCATATGGTCCACGCCCTTCGTCTAGCGGTTTGTCCTGTCCATTATTCCCCCCTTTCCCCCTCCCCACTCCTTTCTCTTTGATTCCATCTGTCATCACATTAAAAAATCATCTGCCAAAATCGGCCCCGCCCCGCCCCCCACCGTTCACTCACCCAGCCCACCCACATCCCACCCCCACCGCCAACCCACCCATCCAATCCTTTCCCGTCACCCCTCCCCCCTCCTCCGCAATAGTCGCGCCCAATGTTGCAGTGGTCACGTTTATCACGAGGGGGAGGAAGGGTGGGAGGTAGGGAGGGAAGTGGTGGGGGTTGTGGGAGGGGGTGGGGGTAGGGTTGTCGGAGAGGGGGGGGGGAGGGAGAGGGAGGAGGAGGAGGAGGATTATGGTGGAGGCTGAGAGGGGAGAGGAGGAGGGAGGGGAGGGGAAGGCCGGGGCGGAGGGGGGGGGGGCTTACCGATGGAGGACGTGGCTGAGCCTTGAGGAGCTCCGGAATCGTTCTGTAATTAAAAGTGCTCTGCGGCAACAATGAGAGGGAGAGACGGGGGGTGGAGGGTGGGAGAGGAGAGGAGGGAGAGAGAGAGAGAGGAGAGAGAGGAGAGAGAGAGAGAGAGAGAGAGAGAGAGAGAGAGAGAGAGGACGTAGGGGGTCGCGGTGCTAACGAAAAATAGAGAGAGAAATACCAAGTGCATTAAACTGAAACGGAGATGGCGGGAAACAGAACGCACTTTCTGGTTCCCTCTTTGCCTTTGGACTTGCTGTCAAACGAGCATGGACCATCTCAAATGATGCTCAGCTGTCAGAAACCGTCTTGAATGAAATAACTTCGAAAACAAGTTGTGTAGTTATTTCTCTGTATTTTAAAGCTTTACACACACACACACACACCACACCACACACACACACACACCCACGAAACGACTGCGTATAAAAGGCATCAAGGTTACTCAGGATTAATGCATGCTACTGTGTAAACTTAAATTAAACAGAGAGAGGAGAGAGAGGAGAGAGAGAGAGAGAGAGAGAGAGAGAGAGAGAGAGAGAGAGAGAGGAGAGCGAGGACAGAAGACAGACAGACAGCAGACAAAAGAACAGAAGACACAGGACAAGAGAACAAACTCCTTAGGTGTTGACCAACTCGAAATCCTTGATCATTGACTGACTGTCCGAGCCAGTGTGACCTGTGAGGGTCCTACTCTGCAAAACCACTGGCAGAATTATTCTCTTCCCATCAGCAACGTGGTCACTCTGGCATCAAAAGGGAGGAAATCCGCTGACCAGTCGGTCAGGAAGTCAGACGACAGACGACAGTGATTGTTGTTCTGACCTGTGTCACGCTCTCATGTCAGCGCCATACTGAGTGTTAACGATCTTTTGGGTCACGAAGCTGATGACTGTATTTACGTGATCTGGGCGATCGCGTGATCCTCGTCTTTGTTCTTAAGTAACGGCACGATCTTCTAGCTCGCGATTCCAGATGGGTGTCTGATGCGTGTCTTCATGACCTCAGGGTTCACGGAGGAAAAAAAGGATCGCGCGGCATGTTCTGAGAATTTTTTTTTTTTTTTTTTTTTTTTTTGGGGGGGGGGGGGGGGGTCGCAAAGGGAAGTAACCCTGGGAACAGCTCTCCTGAAATAGAAAGCAGTCTGTGACTGGTTCACAAACCCTCAAGTGATGGGAATCAATTTGTGACCGGTCGATCTAAATTTTTTTTCTCGATTCGTAGGTAAAACGTTTCAGTCAATCCGGCCGTAACATTCAAGATCATGATGTTTCGGAAAATCGGTTGGAGAAACTGGGACAAACAGATCGATCGCGAAACATCGATTCTACAGCCGATTCAAAACAGTTTCAAAGCTCATGGGCTAACAAGATATTATCATCGAGTACCAGCGAGCAATATTTTTCCGGTTGTGTTCTCTCGCTTGGGAAAAAAAAAGACATACACGTGTTTCAAATTTCAGTTCAGAATCAGCCTTTAGTTCGTCGTAAACTGAACGATCAAGGAGGGGGAAGTAGATCGTGGATCGTCAACTTCAGTTAAGAGGGGAACTTTGAATCGCCGTTAGGTCTCAATAGACACAGGAACTAGTGGTTCATTCGATCAAGAATAAGCAGCCTTAGCGAGATGATCCACCTGACTGTAGAACTTTGTTTCACCTCTCGACCACCTTTTTTTTTTTTTTTTTTTTTTGAATGACACGTTTCCAAATGTAATGGTCAACAGAAAACCTGTTTATTTCGTTGATTAGATGTGGTGGAGAGGGTAGGAAGGAA
>JADBJO010005974.1:66436-76436 GCA_016801955.1 Conus betulinus | reverse complement strand
AGAATAGTGTAACAGGACTGTGCTCTATACAAAACCCCCCACAAACGAATGGGTTCATGGGAATCAAACACTAAACCTCCAAGCTGGGAAACTACGAAGCTGACCACGGCGCCACTGCGGCTGGTCCGACAAGGGGTTTATGTCTCGTCGTCATTTGGCCGGTTGACTTGCTTGCCCACTGGACTGTGTGGTCATCAGTTAGGGGCTGGGTTGGCTGGCGGATTTGGCTGCAGGGCGGTGCTGTAAAGTGAGCTGTCTTTAAACCGCATGCCTGCTTCCTCCTAACTTTTGCCTGGGGCCAGAAAACTTTTCTCCTTAATCCTGTTTTTAAGACGTTGCGTCTTGAAAGAGAATGGTTGAGATATGGTAAAAGCTCTCTCTCTCTCTCTCTCTCTCTCTCCTCTCTCTCTCTCTCTCTCTCTCTCTCTCTCTCTCTCTCCTCTCTCTCTCACACACACACACACACACACACACACCATGACATATCACACACACACACACACACACACACACACACACACACACACACACACACACACACACACACCACACACACACACACACACACACACACACACACACACACACACACACACACACACACACACACACACACACACACACACACACACACACACACACACACACACACCACACACACACACACACACACACACACACACACACACACACACACACACACACACACACACACACATGCACACACATGCACGCACACACACACACACACATGTAAACAACACATGACGAACACACATTGAGCGAGCGAGCGAGAGAACGAGAGAGCGAGCGAGCGAGAGAGAGAGAGAGAGAGAGAGAGAGAGAGAGAGAGAGAGAGAGAGAGAGGAGAGAGAGAGAGAGAGAGAGAGAGAGAGAGAGCAGTACCCGACTCCCACAAATTCAAGAGCTTTACGACACACATTTGCACAAGCAAAAGACAGGCATAAAAAGTAAAAGTCTTTCCAGAAACTCTCACCTACCTACTGCCATTTCCTGCGCAGTCACTACCGCAATACCAAAATAGCAGATGCACAGGAGGAAATACAGCAGTGCGGAAAGTTAACATGGCTTGTCGCTTTTAGTGTTTCACTGGCTCACAATCTCACTTGCGCGTATGTGTGTGGTTCAGCACCATTTCCTTCTAACCCTCTCGGTTTCCCAAATGGACGCAGTTGTTCTGGCTAAAGGAGGCCACAAAGAGAACATTCATGTTGCCAGATTTTCTCAACGGTGTCGATGCAAGGCGTTCTTGAAATTTGAATTGTATTGTATTGTATTGTATTGTATTGAATTGTATTGTTGTGTATTGTATTATTATCACGAACGTGTTAGTGTGTGTGCGCACGTACGAGATGATTCAAACTTGCCAGACGAAAACGAGAGCATAAGAAAGTTCAAGAGTACAAAGCTCCCTTCCACACAAAGAAATAATACGAGACAACAGTTCGCTGCGCAACAAGAACTATTGACTTTAACACTGTTTTTGTTTGTTAGTTTGTTTGTTTGTTTCTGGTCCCCCAACTTGTTCATGCAATAGTCATGCCACTAGTAAGTAAATCTCCAAGCACACAAAAGTATAGTCTAAATGAGAGAGAATTTAAGTACTTGCTGTTCTCAGGACAGCCAGCAAAAGTAAAAAATATCTATTAAAAATTTCTCAAGTTCCATTTTTCTGAGTTTACTTTCTTTCTTTCTTCTTCGTTCTAATTCACGTCTTTTTCTTTTTTTTTTTTTAACTGCTCGCTTTGTTCTAGTTCTGAAGAGGAAGGAGTTTGCTTATAAAGGTGACATGCAGAAATGCTGTTATAGGTTAATGTCTTGCGCTCTGTCTTTTTTTTTTTCGCGTGCCTCTCACGTCTCCATTGATTTGGTATTAATAATTTATACAAAATATTATTTTTTCAAATAATTAAAAAAAACATGGCTGTTGCCCAAATGTCGTGGAAGTATTCACGTGCCACTTGTACAAGTACACAAAATACACAAAAAATGTGTGGCTTTATTTTTTGAGATTTTTTTGTTGTTGTTGTTGCTGCTGCTGTTGTTGTTGTTCAAAATTATACAAACACCAAAAAAAGCACCAGATCAACAGGGGGACCTCCAGTCTTCAGGTACAGTCGTTTCACAAAAGTATTCCCGATCTGAGAAACAAAGAGGAGTTGAATCCATTTAATAATCGTGGTCCACTTCTCATAGGTCACAACATTCAGGGTAACAATGACGAGGATTTTTCCTCACGTGATGTAGTCAGGGTCAGCTTCCTTGTTGCCGTGGTCCTGTTACGTGCACTCTAGTGTACGCTACTCTGCAGACCTTGGTAGGTGGTTGTCTCCAAAAGACCAACACCCGGACCTCCAGTTACCTCCAATGAAACGGGGAGTTGCAAAAAAATGGGGGGTTAACACAAACACACACACACACACACACACAACAGGCAGACACACACACACGCTAGGCACACAACACACACACAACCCTTTACAACAACAACAAAAACAAACATTCAAAACAAAAACCCAGAAAAGACAGATTGTAACCACGCTAGGCTAGCGCATCACCCTTTTGCGTCCTTTCTGTCTGAACGTGTCATTTTGCTGTTACGGATGGGTGTGCACTTTGTGTGTGAACGACTCTCACTATCAAAAGTTTGGGTGCCTGTAACATTCCCTACACACACCCACACCATACGAACATGGACAGCTAGGCAACACACAAGTTAACGTTCTTCTTTTATATGCTGCCTGAACCGTCAAACATAAACACATATCAATATATCATATCAATAACATTCTTATCACACATCAAAGCAATATAATTTAGCTCAAAGTCAATACACGCCACCATTAGCAAGGGCATTCAACGTAACACAGGGAGCTTCCATCGTCACTCTAAACAAAAAGAGAACTGACACATTGACTATCCTTTTTTTTTTTTTTTTTTTTTTAGCATAATTCTCACTGTAGTGTCCCAACAGACACAGTCCACACAGCTGGCGGCAACGCACCCAAGTCACAGTCTTCACATGGCAAAACAGAGCCGCTCACGTAAGCCCACCGACCGGGCGGTCAGCCTCTCCACCACGTCGTCTTGACGGAGAATCCTCAAGTCACAGTCTTCACACGGCAACAGGGTACACTCACACAGATGATTACAAGTACTACCGATAAGGCGGTCAGCTTTTCCACCTCGTCTTGAAGGAGACAGCGACGAATAAAGACGCGTACAGTTCCAGGCCGGATTCGGGGACTTACCGGTTTTTTTCTTTCTCTCCCTCCTGTTGTTGTTGCTGTTGTTGTTGTTGTTTTACTCATCCTGTCAGTAATTTTTTACGTTGACGTCATAAGTTCCGTTGACGTCACACTTGCGCCTATTTTTTTTTTTTTTTATTACCCCAGGGTCGTTGTCATTCTTTCTTTTTTTTTCTTTTTTCTTCCCCTCCCTCTCCTTTCATCCTCATCAGCCCTTACCTCTAACCCCTCCCGTTTTATTTTCCGCTTGTTTTCTTGGCTGAGAGAGAGAGAGAGAGAGAGAGAGAGAGAGAGAGAGAGAGAGAGAGAGAGAGAGAGAGAGAGAGAGAGAGAGAGAGAGAGAGAGAGAGCAGTTTTGTTTTCGTTGTTGTTTTTAGTTTACTCACCATTTTCCGTTCATTTTCTACTCTGTGAGACTAGATATACGAAAGCTGAGGATGGGAGGTGTTTTGGGGGCACTTTTATTCACATCTATTCATTTGTTTGCATTTAAAGTGTGCAACTTGTCAGTTTGACAGATGGATGTGTTGTCCACTGGACCGTGTCGTTGGCGGATTTTTCACCGTTCCGCCTGATTGACTAAACTGGCAGGGAACTTGTACTTAGAGTGATGGTGCTGGATTCTGTCCAGGCTATGCAAGCCTTGGGCTCTTATTCCGGGTGTCAATAGGATTTTACAGACACTGCCTGTCCTTTGGTCGGTCAGTCAGCCGATCTCTCTCTCTCTCTCTCTCTCTCTCTCTCTCTCTCTCTCTCTCTCTCTCTCTCTCTCTCTCTCTCTCTCTCTCTCTACCCCATTGTATGGGCAAATGGCCTGATCAATTAAAACATTCCGACTCCGACTCCGATTTCGACTCCAACTCTCTCTCTCTCTCTCTCTCTCTCTCTCTCTCTCTCTCTCTCTCTCCTCTCTCTCTCTCTTCTCTCTCTTCTTGTAGACTGTGGGCGCATGCATGTGTGCGTGCAAGTGTGTGTTATGTGTGTGTGTGTGTGTATGTGTGTGTGTGTGTGTGTGTGTGTGTGGTGTGTGTGTGTGTGTGAGAGAGAGAGAGAGAGAGAGAGAGAGAGAGAGAGAGAGAGAGAGAGAGAGAGAGACTGACTGAACACACCATTTCTGTGACCATAGCTTTCATATACAAGACTCCATAATTTTGTGAATGACCTCAAATTAAACCTCCTTGAAAGAATATCAAAGCAGTTAATGAGTTCGCAAAGCCAAGGCCACAACGAAAGATTAATCATCATTCTCACGCTCATCGGCTAAGTGTCAGATCTGCTGATGTGAAAGTCTGTGAACAATGTTTCTACACCATCATCAAGCATCAATCTGAGGAAATAGAACAGTAGAGATAAAAGCAGAACTTCCATATTACCAACTGTTTTGGGGGGGTTTCCCTTTAATTGGGGGTGTGAGGAGGGAGAGGGGTTCCTGGTGGTGTGTGTGTGTGTGTGTGTGTGTGTGTGTGTGTGTGTGTGTGTGTGTGTGTGTGTGTGTGTGTGTGTGTGTGTGAGAGAGAGAGAGAGAGAGAGAGAGAGAGAGAGAGAGAGAGAGAGAGAGAGAGAGAGAGAGAGAGAGCAATGGAAACTGATCACAACAGCAGTTAGGAACGTTCAAGCGTCTGTCATCTTTTTGGACACAAGACTTGTCTCTCTGGCATTAGGCCTCGTCCTTGCTCTGATTGTATGCCTTCACACATGTTTCGCCCGTCCAGCTTTCCCCATGACTGTGTGTCCACTATTTTTCCTCGCCTCCTATTATCTGAGTTGTGATTAGAGACAAGGAGGTATGAGACTGACGGTTTGTGCAGGCATACAACCTGTGTTATTTGACAGAAACGAATCGATCATCACGGATCATCTGCTCAACAAACACACACACACACACAGAGCTTTGCCTGATTAGAGAGTCAGGCGGATTTCCCTCCCTTTCCGCTCCCCCCCCTGCCCCTGCTCCCCCCCCCCCTCACTACGCCTTTCCATCAACTTCTACTGCTCTCTCCCCACCGGGTCTTCCTGCACAACTACGTTCTTTCTTCTTCTTCTTCTTCTTCTTCTTCTTCTTCTTCTTCTTCTTCTCCAAGGCAATGTTAATCTACTGGGTTACATAGGGTTTCTCTTCATTGAACCACCCCCACCACCTCCGAATAAAATAACGAAACAAAAAGGAATAAAGCGATCAAAAGGCTAAGTGAATTTTCGTTTTTTTTTAATTCATTTTTGTTTCACCTGAAGAAGACCTAAGAGGTCGAAACGCGTTGTGTTTTTTGTCTGTGACTCGTTTGTCCGCGTTCTCTGGGGTGGTTCGCTGACATTTATTTAGATTTGTCTGAAAGAAGGTTTATCTAAAAAAAAAAAATAAAATAAAATAAAAAAACCTGGCTAAGCAAAGAGTAATGAAAGTTCTCCGAGAGTCGACCAGATTGTATCAGGTGTAGCCTGCCATCTTTAAGCACCAAGAGTCGACCAGAATGTCACAGGTCAGTCAGTCAGTCATTCCCCTGACCGCTGGGGTCGTTGGGGGGGACGTGATGAGGCGGGCCGCCGTTTCTCTCCGGCTCTACTGTTTGTGGCTGTCGTGAGGAGATCTGGCATGGTCATTTTGGTCCAGTCCTTTATATTGTCGGACCAGCTCTTGCTCTGCCGTCCTCGTCTGCGCCCTCCTTCAATGGTACCTTGAAGGATGGTTTTGGAGAGGGTGTTGTGACGAATGACGTGGCCAAACCATGCCATCTTCCGTCGTTTGATGGTTGTCATCTCCAAACACCAAGAGTCGACCAGAATGTATCAGGTGTAGTATGTCATCTCCAAGCATGTAGTCTGAAACCCATGGTACGGGGCATTATTTCAAACTTCGTGCAGGGGACAATGCATTCTACGAAGGACATTCAAGCAGTGCATCACCCGCCATCTATCTGTTCTCCAAGTATTTCCTACCAGGATAATCTCCCTGTAGGAGAGCGAGGCCTCTATTCACACTCATGAAATGGAATAGTTGGAATGGTAACACTCCAGTCTGATGCTACCACCATAGCCAGCGGAGTCACGTGATATCAGTTCGACTGAGCATTTTGAAAAAAAAAAATGGGAAAAAGGTCACATGCCTCACACTGCCGTCTTAGCAGACTTGAAAAGTGAACTCACATTGGCGTAAAATGGGGTACTCTTTTTGTATCTTGAAAAACGTGTGTGTACCGTGAATATCAACGTGGATGTTTGATTGACAGCCGGAAGAGTCGCCTTACCCGGTATCAGAGCAGTAGAATTTCCAACAAGCGAAGAGAATCAGTGAATGTCTGACGGGTAAATCTCAGACACGCCGCCTACTTGGAAGTTTGACAATGATTTGGCACGATGCTCTACGAGCAGGAGTTGATGTGTGGGTGTACATTTTTTCGAAAACGCAATTTTCGTTTCATGTCAAGAAAAAGCAAAACATATTATCTAAAACTGATACTCCACATACAGACTTCTCTTTTCTTGTTTTCTTATCCTTTTCATTCTTTTCTTTTTTCTCTTTTCCTTTTTATTTATTTATTTATTTTTTTGATGGAGTGGGTGGGTGGGATGGGGGATGGGTTGGGGGTTGGGTGGGGTGGGTAGGCGTCAGTTTGTTTCTGTTTGCTTGCTTGAAGTTGTTGTTGTTGTTGTTGTTGTGTTTGCATGCTTGCTCGTTTGTCTTTCGTTTATATTTTCTCTTTTGTTATTTACCTCAGGGGAAATATGTTCTTCTGTTCCTGGCTGCTGTTCCAAAATTTTGAAAGACACAGATAAAAGATATGTAAAGATAAGTATGAACGTGTGCGTGTGTGCATGCGTGTGTGCTTGTGTGTGTGTGTGTGTGTGTGTGTGTGTGTGTGTGTGTGTGTGTGTGTGTGTGTGTGTGTGTGTGCGCGCGCGCGCGATTGATTTAAGTTCCCTTGGGAAGTATAAACAACTGGTCTCTGTCTTTCTGTCTGTCTGTCTGTCTGTCTCTCTCTCTCTCTCTCTCTCTCTCTCTCTCATATATATATATATATATATATATATATATATATACATATATGTGTGTGTGTGTGTGTGTGTGTGTGTGTGTGTGTGTGTGTGTGTGTGTGTGTGGTTGGTTGTTGGTTGGTTGGTTGGTTGTGGTTTTATTTGTTATTAATCTCGATGCATTGATTTGGAGAACGAGAGAGAGAGAGAGAGAGAGAGAGAGAGAGAGAGAGAGAGAGAGGAGAGAGAGAGAGAGAGAGAGGTGGAGGGGGAGGGAGGGAAAGAGAGAAAAGACGTTGCGGGGTGGGGGTGGGGGTTGGTGTGTTCTCTTGCGCGTTTCTGTCATTCTTGAAGGTCTTGACATCGTTCTCTTGTGTTTTGAAGACCTGCCCGCCGGCTTCTCGTACAAAACAGTTCAGGACCTGCTTGTTTGCTTGTTTGATGGATCGTCCCCTTTGTTTATTTGGCTCTTCACTTCTGTGCTTGTCTGGCCATAAAATAACATCGGGACAAGAGGGAAGAATCTCACAAATATTTCGAAAGGCGATTTCTTTTTTTTTTTTCTGGGGAGGGTGGGGGGTTAGGGGTAATCCCTAAGAAAAAGATTGTAATGGTGATTCTCTTAGTAGCGCTGATGAAATACTAAAGTAAAATCCATTCGCTTCAAACGAGGCAAAAGGAACAGTGGGTGTGGAGGAACTCAGTATTTACTTGTGCAGCGATGGCTTAAGTGCAGAGGATTTACGTCTCATTCTGCGCTTTCCCGCTCTGGGAATGCTGTCTGTTTTCGTGAAAGTGCCATCGTGTCTGTTAGTGCGTCAGACAGCGTTCTGCGCTTGTATGGTGTATGGGGGAATAGGGCGGCCATAGGGACGATGGCAAAGGGACAGGGATTTGGAATGGGGTGGAAAAGGGGAATGGGTGGGTGGTTAGGTTCAGGAGATTAACATAATGGCAGTTTGCAGATTTATTCGTAGGGACGAGCTCAAGACTCAAAGCCGACAACTTGGCATGGGTATACAGTGGTGCCGTGGACGTGTTTGCTCTCTGCTCATTTGAGATCGATAGGACCTAAGTCGGTCCGTTACTCTTAGCCAGTAACATGATTTCTTCTGTACAACATCAGCAGCATTATTCCTGTGGCACTCGTTCTAACCATACCCCGACCTGCCCTTGTGCAACTCCAAAACTGGCAATCCAAGGGAGAATGTCAGGTCGTCATCAAGCATCCTAACACAGGCGACGCTGCACTGCTTCCCAGCCACTTTTAGAGTGTTCAGCAGTGTCTGTTCTAATCCAGTATTGGCACAGCATTAGCGCCTTACAACAAGAATCGCATAGTTTTGCAGCCAGAGTGAGTGAGCTTTCCCATACGGAGGGCGAATTCGCGTCTGTTCAACGGCATTTCAGATCATTTTGCAAATACCTGCGACCGCGACACAAACTTTCCAAGGGCGTAGACATCAAGAAGAAATTACAACTGAGGTCACACAGATAATGGGGCATGAAGTGCCACAGAATTTGAAAAAAAATGTTAACGTTGATCGACGAGAAGATGAGGGCAATAAACATGACGCTTTGGAGTTCCATTCCAATCTTGACAGGACAGAAGTGTGTGACTGGACTGTGCTCCATACAAAAATCCCACAAATGAATGGGTTGATGAGAATCGAACACATACCCTCCGAGCTGGGAAACTGCGAAACTAACCATGGCGCCACAGCGGTTGGTCCGCCAAGGGGGTTCAGTTCCAGTCATCTGCTGGCCGGTTGACTTGCTTCTCCACTGGACTGTGTGGTCATCAGTTAGGGGCTGGATGGCTGACGGACTTGGCTGCAGGCGTTGCTGTAGAAGAAGCCGTTTTTTTAAACAGCGTGCCTGCTTCCTAGCTTTCGCCTGAGGCCGGGAAACTTTTTTCTTTATTCGTGTTTTTAAGATGTTGGTTCCTGGTTGAGATATGGTAACGTTCTCTCTCGCTGTCACTCTGTCTCTGTCTCTCTCTCTGTCACTCTTTCCTCTCTGTCTCTCTCTCACTCTCTGTCTCTCTGTCTCTCTGTCTCTCTCTCTCTCTCTCTCTCTCTCTCTCTCTCTCTCTTACACACACACACACACACACACACACACACACACACACACATACACACACACACACACACACACACACACACACACACACACACACGCACACACATGGACACACATGGACACACCCACGCACATCAACACAAAACACAAACCAGAGAGAGAGAGAGAGAGAGAGAGAGAGAGAGAGAGAGAGAGAGTCGTACCTGACGCCACAAATGTCTAAGCTTTACGACATATAGTTTACAAGACCTAAAGATGGGCACAAAAAGAAAAAGTCTTTCCAGAACCTCTCACGAAGCTGCAGCCTTTTTCTGCCCAGTCGCTACTGCAGAACCAAACTGACAGATGCACAAGAAGGAAATACAAAAGGTCGGAAACTTAACATCGTTTGTCACTTTCAGTATTTTACTGTGCGTGTATGTGTGTGGTTTATTTCCATTCCCTACTAACCCCACTCGTTTGACTAACAGGCGCAATAAGTGTGACGAAGAAAAGGCAACAAAGAGAGCATTCGTGTTGCCAGAATTTCTCAACAGGAAGTTTTCTCAATTCAAGTCATTCTTGAATTGTATTGTACTGTTGTCACGAACGTTTGAGTGTGTGTGTGAGTGTGTGTGTGTGTGTGTGTGTGTGTGTGAGTGTGTGTGTGTGTGTGTGTGTGTGTGTGTGTGTGTGTG
>JADBJO010005974.1:58548-60823 GCA_016801955.1 Conus betulinus | reverse complement strand
ATCTCCGCTCTCTCTCTCTTCTATCTCATACTGTATTGTTTATACTTCTGCTCCAATACGGACCATGTTTCTGGTAAGGAGAAGATAAGTCTTCTTGTTCCACTCATCTTCTGCTGAACCATTTCTGTTGTCTATTTTGCCTGACTTGTTTTGTTTTTTATTCTTTTTTTAAATTTTTTTTTTACAATTTCTGTTGCTTGTCACAATTGTCCTGTGGGTTCCGTAAACCAGTAAATCACAAATCTCCTTCTCCAGCGCAAATTCCCTCTGCTGTCTTGTATATTGTTAGCCACGTTTTTCGGTGGGAAGACCGCGGTCTAGGAAGGGACAGTTGGGCTTATACAGGATCTTACGTAAAGACCCATCCTCCCCTCCCCCCCTCGCCCCTTCGCCTCCCCCCCTCTCCCCCTTCCCCCCCTCCCCATCTCCCCCCGCCCCCCCCCCCCCACGATTCTACCCCTTTGTCCTCATGCAAGTTTTTTTTGTTTTTTTTTCCAGCTCTTAGGAACAATGCTGAGCAAAAAACACAAATCAGCTCCAAACCATCTGGATTGTCATAGAGCTATTTTTTTTTTATGTTTTCTGGCACGTCACACCTGACGCGTGGGCAGTCAACAACCAAATCCCATTGGTGAAGCATTCCAGCAATCAGCCAGGAAAGCACAACCACGCAGGAAGCTCCTAACAGGCCGCTGTGGGAGAATGCGGATCCCCTGCGAAGGGTGACCAACTCCTTTTATCTCCCACCACAAACTCTATAGCTCAGAGTTCTCGCAGGAAATCATCAGCTTTTCTTTTTTTTTTTTAAGTTCCTGAATCCCGCATCAGAACGTAATGATTTTCTCCTCTCTTGATCACGTCCCGCCTTTTCATTCAAAATCGGTTGGATGGTTTTTGCCCAATCTTGTTCACAAGACACACCACCAACTAACCACTAACCAACAGAGAGCAGTAGAAAGCGAACCTTCCTGCGAGAGGAAAGGGTTGGGGAAAGGGGGATTCTCGTTGGATGGAGGTTGAAAGTAAGCGCGAGAAAAATACGGAGAGAGGAGAGAGAGAGAGACGAGAGGAGAGAGAGAGAGAGAGAGAGAGCGAGAGAGAGGAGAGAGAGAGAGATGCAACGGACAGACGGAGAGAAGGATGGGTAGGCGAGACGTGGGACGAGAGAGAGAGAGAGAGAGAGAGGAGAGAGAGAGAGAGATGCGGAAAACGGACAGAGGACAGAAACGAGAGATGAAAAAGGACAGACAGAAACAAAGAGACAATGGTAGGTGATAGGTAGGACGAGACAGCGTGAGAGAGTAGAGAGAGAGAGAGAGAGAGAGAGGAGATACAGACAGACAGACAGACAGTAGAGAGAGAGAGACAGACAGACAGAGTGAGACAGAGAGACATTGACGGACAGGAAAAGAAAGGAGGGAGGAACAAAAGGAGACATCATTTAAAGCGCCGAATAAGCACTGTTTTTTCATCTGACACACAAGACAAAAGATATTCTAAGAAGGATATACATGGTGTGAAGCGATACATCACACATCACACCAACAAAAAAACAAACAAACAAACAATGTGAAGATTGAGTGAAATGATACAAATACAAGAGATAAGAAATCCAGATTTGAAGGATTGGAGCAAGCAAAGAAGCAACAAAAAAAAAAAAAAGCAAGAAAATAAGGAGGAATGGAAAAACGAAAAAGTAGAACAGAGACAGAAAGGAAATGTAAGCAGACAGAAAGAAAAAAAAAAACAAACAATCAAAATGCAATTTGGTTTAAAAAAAAAAAAAAAAAAACCAACAAAACAATACGGATGATGTTTAAAAACACATTGATGAACAAAGAAATACCCGAAATAGAAACAAAGCAGACAGGTCGACAAATGAAAATATAAACCATGATCTATCACTTAAAAAAAAAAAGCACTGAGAGTGAAAGTGGAGAGAACAGGTCGCTTAAATGTAGTTGTTCATTTGCAGATAGAACAATCCTTTACAGAGAAGTTTTGATTCTGTTATTCATCCTTCCATTCTTTGACTTCAAACCAGTTGACACCTGAGCACGTCCACTCCAATGAAATCAAATTGTTGTCAATAAGAATATAGGTTTCTCGATTCTGGATTCAACATTAGAAAAGTAGTTTAAGACTCAGAATCAAAAACTTACTTAAAGAATATTTCGACAGGATCGCCTGTCTTCTTCATCAACTCACTGTTGCTGTTGTGGCAGCGAGGCCTGGTGGGGCGACTGTTGTGTGGGGTGAACGGTTGTCAGGATCT
>JADBJO010005974.1:51048-56048 GCA_016801955.1 Conus betulinus | reverse complement strand
AGCAACAGAGGTCCTAAGAGTAAGCAGATATAAATCTCAATCACGGATCTCAAGCAACACCTTGAGATTTTATGACAAAAAAAGATCTGAAAACCGCTGCTGAAAAAGTCTGAGGGAGAGGATACAGTGCTTTAAATAAGAGAAGAAGCAGTAACGAAATGAAGGACGCAAATGAAATCCGGATCGAACAAGAGAGTGGAGATTGGGGGGGGGGGGGACTCTCCAGAGAGCTGCACAAACACAAAGATAGACTGTTTTCAGGATCTGAAGGACCTGACCCAATAAAAGCAAAAAAAAAAAAAAAAAAAAAAAAAAAAAAAAAGAACAGTCAGCACTATTCAGGATATAGACTGCAACGGTCTTACACAGGAAGAAATCACCATTTAGAGGTGGGCTGAATACCTCCTCTGAACTTTACAACAGAGCAAAAGAAGATCTAGTTGTGGGAACAGCACTTGAATGATCAACTGGGTATGAATTTCCAGTACTACGTGAAGAAGTCATTATGCATTGTAATGTCTGAAATGTGGGAAGGCTGAAGGTATCGACACCATCCCTGCAGAACTCTTAAGATGTGGCGGAAATGCTGTGATTGATATCCTGCTGCCACCTGCAATAAAAACTGGCACACTAGTGAGTGGTCAACCCTATGGACTCAGTAAGCGATCGTTACCTTCCAAGAAAACACATTTCCAACACTACCAGAACTACCATGCTATAAGCTTGAGCATCCACGCCGGCAACGTAATCGTCAATATCAGTCTGAACAGACAGCGCGCAGTCCTTAGCAGATACCGTCTTTGCTGAAGAACAGACTGAATTCCACAAAGGCAGAAGTACCATCGAACAGATTTTCTTTATGACGTACACTTTGTCAAAAACATCTCCAGCACCAGAACAAGTTCTACAAACGTCTTCACAGATATCATGATGATGGCGTTGACAGGGTCTAGCAGGACACCCATGGGCCTCAGTGAGAGGAACTTAACTTCGGTAGACGTCTATCAATCAGGACTTACTCCAAAGCGATCGGTGCAGTGCCCATACAGGGTGCTATTGCAGGATGGTTCCATGCTCCAAATGAAGTTCGTCACGGCTGACTTCCATCTCCCTCATTTTTCAACATGTTCTTGGGAAAACATCATAGCTGATGCACTTAGAAGACAACGTCAGTACAGTCAGTGTTAAGAGGAAGAACCATTACAACTTTCCAATTTGCGGATGACATCGATGGTACGGCAGGCATTAAAGAAGAACTCGTTAATCCTGTTGAAAGTATGCGATGAAACTTCAAGATATTACATGGAAATCAGCGCTCAGAGAAGACCAAGTTAACGACCAGCCACACTACCACTGGATGACTGTCCACAGTCAGAAGACAGAGAATCTGTTCAAATTACTAAGAATTCTTCATTCGCAGTGAAGGGTTTCAAACCAGAAATTATCTCAAGTGCAGCAAAGACACACCATAGCACTGTCCAGATTAAAATCGGTATGGCAGCACCAGAACATCTCCATGAAATACAAGATTAGGTTCAAGCGTGCACTGATATATTCCATTTCCATGTACACATGCAAGACATTGGTCTTTACAACTAACCAGGAAAAGACAAACCCAGGCCCTGGTAATGAGAGATGCAACCGTAGGATAATAAAAACATCAGAAACACTTATCACATCACCAGTTAACAAGTGCGTCGAACCATCATGCAACACATTATGACCGAACGAAGATTCATTGACATCAGTCAGGAACAGAAAACTTAATGGATATTGTACAAACTATCTTAGAGGATGCTCAGAAGACTTAAACACAGACAAGAAAAAAAATACAGAACAGAACAAAAATCTGTAACGTTTCGGTCATAGACCGTCTTCGAGACTTGTGACATAAAACATTATGCCGCAAGTCCTAAAGAAGTATGACCGAAACGTTGAAGACGTTTGTTTTTGTTTTTTCTCATCTATTTTAAATCTGTGATCATACTCAAAGAGAGTTTGTATTGTTTACAGAAGATCGGCGATCAATTTCTTTTATCATTATACGTGGTTATTGCTTTATAACAAGTTCCAGTGGCCTTGCTAAAACAATCATCTGGGGAACTGGTCACGGAGGAAGACGGGATGGGGAGACAGGGACTGCAAACATTGCAGGGTGGACAGGCGAAACATCAGTAGTGACCCAGGCCTCTGTATACTAGCAACAATCCTGGAGACAGCTGGTGAATAGTTCTTCACTACGGTACCCCAGTCGTCCCCCATGGTGTGAAGGGAGAATAAACATCAAAAGTAGACTTGCATGGGTAAAAACTGAATTGGTAATAGGTGGTGAGATCTTAGAAGAAAAAACAGTTGTATCAGGTGAAAATCCGTACGATTTGCCTGTCTGTCTTTCCGCTGAAGATCGTACCACCTGATACAACTGTTCAGTGGAAAGACAGATACGTAAATGGTACGGGTTTTCAGACAAATGGTGGGTGCACATTGTCTGTGTGGTAAGGTCGTTTTTAAGAACCCAAGAAGTCTTTGTATATAGTACATTGTCATACTTTTAGGTTTGTTATTCCTAAGTACCCTAGTGTTTAGCTTATACTCCATGGGTAATGTTTGGCATAAACGCCCACCCTGTCATGCCAACATTACCTTCAGTTGGGATCATGGAATCAATCTAATGAAGGCTGTCAACATCTTATTTGTTTCTGTCTGTCTGTCTGTCTGTCTCTGTCTGTCTGTCTGTCTGTCTGTCTCTCTCTCTCTCTCTCTCTCTCTTATTTTTGTGTGTGTGTGTGTGTGTGTGTGTGTGTGTGTGTGTGTGTGTGTGTGTGTGTGTGTGTGTGTAACAACAGTAATAAGCAATGTAAGCTGTGTATCAAAGGACTAAGTGTGTTGGGCTAATGCAAGATCGGGCATCGGTTACGTCTTGTCCATGAATCTCTCTTATCAAATCTTTTCTTTTCAGCTTATTCGTGTATTTAGCCATCTAGCTGTTGACCCTGCGCACCTTGTTCCCAGCGCTCAGTCAGTGTGGTGCAACACACCTGGACTCGTCTGCATACAATGATACCACCTTCACGAAACCTAAGTCGAAATGGAAACTGTGTACACAGCTGGGGGTTGACTGTGTCACATGTAGACTTATCTACAAGACATGAACATTGACCAATCACATTTCGATCTTTAAAAATGCATTTCGTTTCGTACCAAGACTTGATCGCCGTGGAAACGAAACTGTTTCTGGAGTTCCAGCACTAAACCACACTGCTTTTCTTGATGACACTTTAAAAGAGGTAAGGTTTCCACATACCCAACCGTAACGAGACGAAGGGAGTATTGGACTGTGTCTGACGAATGACCTTTGTAGCAGCAGGGATCCGCTTGAAGATATGCCGGACTTGCAGAGGTGTCGGGTTAGCATTCTGTTGCCATTTGGCTGAGCCCTAGTTATTCCAATACTTCTTCTCCAAAAGCTTTACAACCATCGCTTTCTCTCCACCCCCTACCTTCTTCCTCCTCTTTCCTCATCCGCCTCCTCCCTTTCCCTCCAAAAAGCCACACCTCTGCCTCTTATGTCTTACAGTGCTACAAGGGGAAAGAACTACAGCTTCTTTACTACCATGCTCACGTTTTATCACTTGTCACACGATACTCCATGATCCTTGCAGAAGAGTCTGTGTGTTCGTGCTTAAACTTATAAAACTAGAAGGATGGGTGAGGCAGCAGGAGAAGGGGAATCGGAATGGAGGAGAGGAGAGGATGGAGAGGAGAGAGAGAGAGAGAGAGAGAGAGAGAGAGAGAGAGAGAGAGAGAGAGAGAGAGAGAGAGAGAGAGAGAGAGAGAGAGAGAGAGAGAGAGAGAGAGAGAGAGAGAGAGAAAGGAAAGGAGACTGTGATGAAGAAGGAGGGGTGTACTGTGTACTCTTATATTTCAGTCACCTCTGTGTCTTCTTAGGTCTCGTTTTCCTAAGGGAGAAGACAGCGAAGAAATTTTCACTCTTGATTATTCGTCAGTAAAACCAGGCGCGTTCAATCATAGTCAAAACTACGATGATGATCATCATCATTGATGTTACATCAATGAAGTCAAATATTTGAGATGTGAGGTCATAATCTTAAGAAAGAAAACATTTCACAGAACTGCAGGGACATGAGGGGTATCTTCTACATGCATGCGTGCGTGCGCACGCGCGCACGCGCGCACGCACGCACACACGCACGCACGCATGCACGCTCGCACGCGCTACGCACAGCACGCGCACGCACCCACACACGCACGCACGCACACACGCACGCACGCACACAGGCACACACACGCACGCAGGCAACAGGCACACGCACACGCACGCAGGCAACACACACACACACACACACATGCGCGCACGCACGCACGCACGCACGCACACACGCACGCACGCACGCACGCACGCACGCACACACGCACGCACACACGCACACACACACACGCACGCACGCACGCACACACACACACACACACACACACACACACACACACACACACACACCAGTACAGTAAGAAAGCACGTAAGCTAAACATGAAAGTACAGAGTGCCTGCGTTTACACAATGTTGGGCATCACTGAAGTCGTGTACACGGAATCGTTTTGTCTTCAATGTCCGTTCAGGTTTGTCAAGTGTTTAGTCATCCAGCTGTTACCCCTGCACACTTGGTCCTCTGTGTTACCCCCTGCACACTTTGGTCCTCTGTGTTACCCCCTGCACACTTTGGTCCTCTGTGTTACCCCTGTACACTTCGGTCCTCTGTGTTACCCCCTGCACACTTTGGTCCTCTGTGTTACCCTCTGCACACTTTGGTCGTCTGTGTTACCCCCTGTACACTTCGGTCCTCTGTGTACCCCCCCTGCACACTTTGGTCCTCTGTGTTACCCCTGCATACTTCGGTCCTCTGTGTTACCCCCTGCACACTTTAGTCCTCTGTGTTACCCTTGCACACTTTGGTCCTCTGTGTTACCCCCTGCACACTTTG
>JADBJO010005974.1:23548-26048 GCA_016801955.1 Conus betulinus | reverse complement strand
CAACATCTCACCCTGTTGTTGATGTGTGGTGATAACGCTCCCCATTAAAACAGCGAGGCGAGTGCCAGGTTGTTGTTCCATTCTCCGCACACTGTGTGTACCCTGGAGCTTTTGAGATCTGTTGTCCTCTCAACCACCTCCACCCACCCCCCCCCCCCCCCGCCCAACCCCCCACATCCCTCTTCCCCTTCCCTCCCTCTTCACCCTCTCCTTTTTCCTACCTTCCTCCCTCTCCCAACCCCCCACCCCTCTCGATCTGTCATTTCTCCCGTCCCCTTTTACAGCTTGATTTTCGCACCACCCACCCCAATCTCTCTCCCCTTATACATTCGATGGCCTAGTGCCAAAGCATCGGAGATGGATTTCCAGCATCCCGAATTCGAATCCCTCTGACGTTCAGTATTCAAAGACATGGCCATTTAGGCAGCCCATGTTAACGTATTGTCGTTCTGTGTGTCTCATTCTAATAAATACTCCATTGCCTCTTCACTGTGTTGGATGTTCCCTTACGCAATCTTACCTGTGGTGGGTGTGAACGCTAAACCTGGATATTGTTAACCAAGTTCATAATCATTATTCGCATCCAGACTGCGTGCTGTCTCAATGCTAGCAATTAAAAAAAAAAGCTATGAAGGTCAAGCAGCCCTGAGCTGCGTATGAGAGTGGACCCTGCGTGCATGATCTGCGATGTTGCATTATATCGGTGTCCAGCCGTTCCCACCCTTTATGACAAGAATGATTCACAAGTCAAGATGACCGACAACTAGACTTGACACATTAGGTCGATATGTGTGCGACATAAGGCTGTGTTTTCGTTTAATTGATCCGCCTCCCTCCTGTCATTTTGGAGAGAGAGAGAGAGAGAGAGAGAGGGGGGGGGGAGGAAGAGAGAGAGGGATAGAGGAGGAGAGAGAGAGGGGTATGGAGAGAGAGATTGAGAGGGAGAGGAAGAGAGAGAGAGGAAAGAGAGAGAGAGAGCGAAGGAGATTGAAAAAGGGACAGAGGGACAGGGGAGAGAGAGAGAGTGAGAGTGAGAGTGAGAGAGAGAGAGAGAGAGAGAGAGAGAGAGAGAGAGAGAGAGAGAGTTTATATTGCCAATTTGCAACATAATGATCATATGCCAAGGAAGAAAAAATACCTCAATACGGAGAGAAACGATGACACAACATATCGCACCCAACAAGCAAAGGAGAAAAAAGGAATAAAATTAATAACAAGATCAATAATCAGTGTTTTTTTTTGTCCATTCTAACGGAAATATGACAAAGGGACAATTGCCATCTTCAAATGCTGTCTGTAGCAGGATGGATCTTAATAAATCATTAAACTTCACATGAAGGGAAAAGAAACAGCTACAGAATAATATACAACTACACTTTTCATGTGACTTCTGCGTTACAAGTTTCTATCAAGTCTTTTATACCGTTCATATTGACCTGGCGAGTGTACTAGTTAATTCTAGTTACTCTCAGAGGAATATTTGGAATAATGGTTCTAGTGTACATCATGCATTTCTGCACTCTTATCTGTCCTCGCCATCTCCCTCCTCACCTCTCTCCTTGCACGAGATCAACCCGTCCTCGAATCATTAGAACAAATTTTGCTACAAATCAAAAACTGGATTTTGTGTTCATTGGACAATGGATAGCAAAGGTATGTCAAAAGCAAACCTAGAACGATGAAGACAGAGAGGATGCCTTTGTCGTTACAAATTAACAATTGAATAATAATCGGATAGACCCATCAAATATACCACCATTCCGCAACTGTACTCTAAAAAAAACAACTACTGCAATATTGAAAAAAGGGGTGTTTTTGCATAGTGGTTCCACGCTTCACTTAGGGTACGTCAAGACTGCCTTCTAGCTCCTATTGTCTTTCACCTTATTCCGAGAACGCAACATAGCTGGGTCCACTTAAAGATCACCATCAGCACAATAAGCACTGGAGATAAAACCATCACGAACCTTCACTTTGCAGGTAAGACTGATTGTTTGGCAGGCAGTGAAGAACTCGCCATGTTTTTCAAAGACTGGATGAAGCATGAACAAGACATGACATAGAAATTAGCGCTGAGAGGCCACGTTGATGGCCAGCCACGATACAAGATCAATTCTGATGGCACTGTACGTAGGTAAAAACTAGGTAGTGTTCAAAAATCAAATCTCCTGGAATCCATCATTAACAAAGAATGCTTTAGTCCTCTTACCTGTGATCCATCGCTAGCAAAGAGTGATTTAGTCAACTTACCTGGGATCTATCTTTAGCAAAAAGTGATTTAGTTCTTGTACCTTGGATCCATTATTAGCAACAACAACAAAAATGATGTTGTCCACTTACCTGTCATTCAGCAGTAACAAAGAGTGATTCCAGCTAGAAATCGTTTTGAAGGCAGCAAGGACAATGCAGCACTGTCTGCACTGAAACCTGTAAGGAAGGGTTATAGCATTCCCATGAACCCGAGATCAGTTCCAGAGTGCACTGGTCTCCCTGCATGCAA
>JADBJO010005974.1:13548-18548 GCA_016801955.1 Conus betulinus | reverse complement strand
GAATTGGACATCATATATGAAACCAGTATTCTGCTGTAATGGAAACACATTCACAACAAATTCAGATAACATTATGAAAAAAAAAAAAGCAGCAGGTTTGATTACATATGTTTGATGTGTCTGTAAAAATTCTAATGTCGACTGTGAAACAAAGGTCACTATTCAAAAAATAGAAGGGAAACTTCGCTGAAAAAAGTTTGGAGTGACATAGTCATTGGCTTGTTATGGATTTAAGATACAAGTCTATGAAACGTTGCACTATTGTAAGCAAAGTTGATAGATTGCCCCAAAAATGGTGAGGCCCATCTCGTTTAGGGTTTTACAGGATTTCATCAAAACTGCTTAGCATATCTCGTTTAGAATTTCCCTCATCCCATAAACTTCAAAACTTCTCTGTTTAAAATTTCCATCAATGCAGAAAACAGCAAATCCTTCTTGTTTACAAATTTCAATCAAATCCAGAGAATAGCGAGGCTGATCTTGTGTAGTATTTACATCATTCAGTGTACATGTACAATCTAATTAATGCATTGTGTCCCTCATTTGTCACTTGCGTGCGTGTGGGTGGTGGGGTGTGTGGTCTGTGGTGTGTATGTGGTGGGTGTGTGTGTGTGGTGCATGTCCAGTAACGTGTGTGTATGTTTGCGTGAATGTGTGTTGTGTGTGTGTGTGGTGTGTGGTGTGTGTTGTGTGTGTGTGTGTGTGTGGTGTGTGTGTACGTGTGTGAGTGTGAGCTTTTGCACGTACGTGTGTGTGTGGTGTGTGTGTGTGTGTGTGTGTGTGTGTGTGTGTGTGTGTGTGTGCGTGGAGTTAATGGATATTTTGTTTGGTGTTTTTTGCTCATTCCTAAATTGTTGTTACTAATAATACCCTTCCCGACGATTTTCCATCATCGTTCATGCATAAAAGAAATAGAGAACAAAAAACAACACACACAAACACACACACACACACACACACCACACCACACACACCACACCACACACACACAAAACAGCCAGGCAGTTATCTTATCAAAGTATTTTAATAATTTCTTTCCTTCCTAACTTCCTTCTTTGTGGAAAGACTAAAGTGAGACATGAACCAATATTAAGTATTTTGTCTTGTAAAACTAGGATACAAAGAGAGAGAGAGAGGAGAGAGAGAGAGAGAGAGAGAGAGAACAGACAGACAGACAGACAGACAGACAGACAGACAGGCAGGCAGGCAGACAGACAGACAGACAGACAGACAGTCAGACAGACAGACAGACAGACAGACACAGAGACAGAGACAGAAGCACAACAGAGAAACCAAGAGTTTTCTCTGAGCTCCCTCAAATCAAATGGACCACTAAACCCTTGCAGCACAGTGACAGCCCACAATGTTTTACAGGCCTCAACATTCTCCGTCCTTCTTAGTCACCCAGATGTGACAGCCTGACAGAAGAGTTGTTTTTCCAGTGGCTCTCTAATTAAGAAACATCACCTGCTTCTCAACAGGAAAGAGATGCTGACAGTGAATGAACGTCCTTTGAAATGAGCGAGGGAGCACGTGCGCGGCTCGCACTCACGGGGCTGTCGATGAAGGCAGGAACGTAATACATTCTCCGCCTTCCAAGAGGTTTGTCGACGTTGTCAGCTTCACGTGGGCGCAGGTTGGCTCTGTCTGATTTTCAAGTATCACTGGTCGCTGGTCCCCTGAGATGGAGGGGATCTTCACGCATTCTCCATCCGATTTTGCGCTTTGGTTTCGTTCTCTTTCCTGAGGATAAATTGGCATCCTTGATCAAGTTTCCTCTGTGTCCTTTTGAGGGAGGATCCAGTCTTCTTCTTCTTCTTCTTCTTCTTTCTTCTTCTTCTTCTTCTTCTCCCTTCCATCCTCCTTTCCTTCCTTCCTTCCTTCCTTTCTTTCTTTACACACTACTGTCTTCAGTGAACTTGTTTGTTATGACTGCTTTACTTTATGTGTACTTGTTTCTAGGAGCTCTGTGTAGTGTACTGTGCATGGTGTGGGTAGTGTAGTGAAGTGAAACGCGCGCGCGCGCGCGCGCGCGCGCGCGCGCGCGTTTGTGTGGTGTGTGTGTGTGTGTGTGTGCGTCTGTGTGAGTGTGTGTGTGTTTGCGTGTGTGTGCGCGAATGTGCGTACTATGCACAAACGTGCACGTGCATGAGAGAGAGAGAGAGAGAGAGAGAGAGAGAGAGTGTGGACTGAGTGGTGTTGTGTCGTGTGTGTGTTGGCGCGCGTGGTGTGTGTGTGTGTGTGGTGATTTGCATTTGTATATCATTTGAATTGGTTGATTTTTCTCCAGGACGCATTCTTGGAACTTGCTTCACATTATCTTAATAATGCATAACATAATCAAAAATGAACATGTAATTTAACCGTCATCTCAATCTAAAAACACAAAACCAACAAACAACAAAAACGCAGAACAACATACTGGAGTCCACTGAACAGAAAACTCTGGGCAAAATCTATGTGTCACGGACAGACAGCAATAAACCCGCCACCAATGTTTTCTCCATCCTTCTTGACATCAGTGTTAAAGAACAGAGAGAATGGAAGGAGGAGTAGGTGGGAGATAGAACACGGAGGTCCCCAAGGCGCCTTGTATTAGGAAAATAAAGTGTTTGATGCTCACTGTAAAACCAGCTACCCACGTGTTTCAACTGCGTAATTATTGTCATTTTGTTTCTCGCACGTGATCGCTTTCTGGGTGGCGCTGAAGGAAGAGGGGATGAGGGTAAGCACCCCCCGCCCCTTCCCAGTCTCTCATACGCTTGGCGCGGTCCATTAAATACAGGCTAAGGTGGTAGATGGTGGGGGTGGTGGTGTGGTGGTGGTGGTGGAACATGCCTTTGAGATCAATATTGCACCGTTTATTTTGTGGTCCCTGTAACACATGCTGTGCATAAGTGCAGATGAACTCCAAGTGTGCGTGTGTGTGTTGTTTGTGGTGTGTGTGTGGGGTGTGGTGTACGGGGGTGTGAGTGTGTGTGTGGGGACTTGGATGTGTGGAGGTGTTGTGTGTGTGTGTGTGTGTATGGTGTATGTGTATGCTTGTGTGTGTGTGTGAGGAGAGAGAGAGAGAGAGAGAGAGAGAGAGCAGAGAGAGATTGAGAGAGAGAGAGGAGAGCAGAAGATAGAAGGGAGTGAGGGAGAGAGAGAGAGTGATGAGAAATGTGATGGCAAAGAATTGATGCCACATACTGAGCAGACCAGCCCATCATGACAAGGATGGTGTGTTTTCACATAGAATACAGCATTGGTTGGCCTCTGTTCAGTACAATCATATACTCTGTAACCACCGTTTGTCTGGTAACTCTTTCAAAAGTACAGGTGACCATTAAAAGATACATATATTGTAAAACAGGAGTATGGACAGTTCCTGTAACAGAACCTCGGTCAAAAATAGATGAATGACTATCAACTGCAGACCAGTATGCACAAACATATTATTGGACGTTTAATGCGCCAAAGGTGTATGGTCCATATAAAGTAAAGAAATCATATAACAACAATATCAAGTTTTTCCTATAGCAACGCCATGGCCTGATGTAAAAAGGACAGGTGACCATAACACAAAATAAAGAAATCATCCACACAAAACTATAACGTGGTAGTGCTTGGATCTGATAACATCAACTTTTCATTATCCACCAACTGGTAGATTTATTTAAAGTACTGTTGCTGCATGGGTCGACCACCAAAACTGAATGGATGCGTCTCGGGACTCACATTCTTATCTCTACACTATATTTTTCTCTCTTCTTTATGGATTCAGTTAGTTTTTGTGTAATTTTAAGTACAGCTCAAAACACCAGCTTTTGAGAATCGAAACTCGAAATTCTGAAAATTGGTTAATGACGTGTCTGCCCTACAGCCATCGTTTCAAGTTGGGAATACAAACGTTATCGATTGAAATTACTTACCACGAGAGAGAGAGCGAGAGAGAGGAAGAGACGAGAGCGAGAGTAGAGAGAGAGAGAAGAGAGCGATTGCGTAACATGCATAAGTTGTGCGTGAACCTTTTAGTTAACAGCGCATGGAACATTACAGACAGCATAAAGACATCCATGTGGCTGGGGGATCAATGGTGTTTTGTTGCAGTGCAAGACATGCAGCTGCTAAAACAAGGACCGTCTGTAGAATATTTAAAACACCCAGTGTCCTGAGCTGCTCACGTGCTGCAGACCAAACAGCAGGTGTTTAGAATCTTGTGTGTGGAACTGTCTGGCGCTGCCTGCAAGCTGTAAAACAATTGTCATCTTACGTCGACTGCAATCAGAAGCATGGCCCAAGTGCTTGTGTCTTGCATTTCCTCTACCCCTCTTTCTCCCCTCCGCTCCTTTCACCCACAGTTTGTAACTGTTCTTTTCTGTGGCATTTTGGCGACTACTGCTTACCCCTGTGATTGTTTTTATCATCATGTTCTAGACAAAAACATTCACAGATCGTATGATGTGGAATTCTCTTTACGTTGTATCTAGTTAATAAAAAACAAGTGTATGAAGGTGGCACAGATCGTTGAACTTGGATATACCCCATACCCTGGGATAGAAAACTGGAAATCAAGATAGGAACTCTTACATCCCCATGGATTCCAGCGGCTGCATGGTTGCCACATTATTCTCAGGGCGCGGGCCTCGAGGAACCCTTGTTGTAAGATCTGTGGCCAGGTTTTGGAAATACTATGGTGAACCAAAAAACTAGGGGGTCATGAGTGAGTGTGAGCTTGAACTTGTTGCACAGCATTGCGGTAAGCACCTGTTGGACCAGAGGACTCAAGGGTAAGTTGTGCTACTGAGTCAACTCGTGTGATAACAAATAACCCCGCGGCATGAAACACGGTATTCAGTTATAGTAATCTCATTTCACAATCAAGAAATCTTAGAAAAACGTTATCGACAAAAAAGCAGCAAGTGTGAATGGGTGTTTGCACGATTTCGGATTGATCTCTAAGATTTCAAAATCCACTGGACTACAAAGAAAAAAAATAGTAGAGCGATCTGTAATTG
>JADBJO010005973.1:127500-146468 GCA_016801955.1 Conus betulinus | reverse complement strand
GAGAGAGAGAGAGAGAGAGAACATAGTTGGGGAGATGTTTTTTAATGCTCGTGTGTGTATGTGTTGTGTGTGTGTGTGTGTGTGTGTGTGTGTGGTGTGTGTGTGTGTGTGTGTGTGTGTGTGTGATGAGTGCTTGTGTGTACGTGTGCAGTGTGTTTAACGTCTGTTCACTTTGAGTGATATTAGACGTGAATGAATGAAGAGAATGACTGAAGGAATGAATGATTGAGTGAATAAGCTTATATGCTATATAAGCGTGTATGTAGGCCTTTGTATGTGAGTGTATACATGTATATATCTGTATATGTATCTAAACAAAAACTAAACTAAAAAAAAAAAAAAAAAAAACTCAGAGATCTAATATACAACAATTAATGGATAACATTAACAGAAGATAAAGATCTAACATATAACAATAAAGCAAAAATCCTTCACTATCTAAACTTAAGAGTGAAGGAGTAAAATGCAGGCCATCATCATATAACGCACTATGAACTAACACAAAACAATCTAAAGAAAAACCCCAATCGGACTATGAAATAAGTGTTGAGCAATTTCGATCACACCTGTGAGTGGCGTGCTTAGCTCTGACAGGTAGGTATAATGCTTGCATATCCTTTTTGGCGAACAAAGTAAACTGTAAAATGAATCATAACCAGTGGTTTTCTTTTTAATTAAAATGTAATCTGTAATTTAAAAAAAAGAAAGTATGAAAAGATATCAAGCGAACGCTAAAATTTCCATACGAATGCTTGCATTCTCTGCCCAACTGGGTTTCATCATGATGGTCATATTTTTTTTTTAATTCACAAAACAAAAATAAACTGTGCGAATAAAGTGTGTTCAAATTTAGTCAACAACAAAAAAAAAAGAGAGATGAACTTGTTTCTTAACGCCTTTATCTGTATGTGTTTCTGGTGAAATAAAATTTTTTAAAAAAGGAGAAATTGCTGGACCTGCATCTGTCTGCTACAGTCGTAGCTTATTCAAGTGATCTTGCTGGCGAGATCCATTCTGGGGTTGAAATCCAGTGATCATGCAAATCATTAAAGCAAAAACAAAAACGCCTCTCTTCTCATTCTGCCCTCTTCCCTGAAACTTCCCTGAACTGAAACAGTGACGCGATTGACGCGATCTGATGCCTGACAGGGAGAGAGGGATTTTACGCCGGTGGCTTTGCAGTTAATGGTAATATTGGCTGGTGGGGGGGGGGGGAAAACAGTTGGGGGGGGGGGGGAATTGGGGTTTTTATTTAAAATGGGGGGGGTGTGGGAAAAAAAAAAAAAAAAAAAAAATTGTTTTTTTTTGTTTTGGGGGGGGGGGGGGGGGGTGGGTTTTAAAAAAAAAAAAAGTTTGTTTTGTGTTTTTTTTTTGGTGGGTTTTTTTTTTTTAAATTTAATTTATTTTTAAACAATGAAGTTAAGGATTATTTTTTTTGAAAATTAAAAATAAAAAACTTTTTTTTTTTGGGGTTGTGTTGGTAATTTTTGGTTGGTGAAGGGGAAAGGGGGGTGGGGGGGGAAAAAAATGGGGGGGGAAAAAAGACAAAAATTTGTGGGGTGGGGTGGGGGGGGGAAGGGGGGGGGGGGGGGGGGCGGTTTAATTAACGAATGCCCTGGCTGATGCAACCCTATGGAACCAGTGCAGACTTCCAAGGTGGGCAGGACTCCCCCGGTGTGTTCGTTCGAATTTGTCATATTCTCTGGGTCCCACCCGCCCTTCGGTGTATCTTTTTCTCTCACATTGGTACCACCCGTTTACGCGCTGGGTTGACAGAGGAGGGGACTTCACGGTCAGAAGATCCGCCACACCGCCTACCGGTTCAAAAACTCAGGTAAATGTTTTCTAACATCTGAAGAAAGATTCCTCATAAAATATGTCACAGATGCTTATCTTCTTCTCTCTCTCTCTCTTCTCCCTCCTCTCACATCTCTCTCTCTCTTCTCTCTCATCATCCTCTCTCTCTCACACACACACCACACAACACACACACACACCCACACAACCCCACCCCAGCAAGCACTCACGCACACACGCACGGCACGGACGCGACGCAGTCGACTCTCTGCACTGACGCTACAATCACTACCACGTACCGCATTCACGGCACGCACGGGAGGCACGCACGACGCAGCGCACGCACGCACACACACACACACAACACACAACCACACTACACCACACCCACACCACTACTGCACGAACGGAGCGGCACATACACACGCGCGCGCACTCACAAATGCCACGCGCATCACACAAGCACACACATCACACACCCACACACCACACACACACACACACACACACACACTACTCACACACACGAGACACAACGCTGATTGTGTTTGACTAGGAAACGTCTTCAAAAAACGTCGTTCGACACTACTTTTTTTTTTCTTTTTTTTTTAGGTTTCATTTTCCACTTCCTGCAAACATTTCACCACTAACCTGTTTTTCGGTCAAGGGTATTTCTGTTTGTCTTCCAGCCATCCTTCTATTAGGAGATGAATGAAACGCGGTAGTCAGATCAATTCTGAATACCCGTTCACACCTTTTTTTTTGTTGTTGTTGTTGTGTTGATAGCCACTGCTGCCACAGCGACAGCAATGAGTCATGTCGTCGTTGTTGTTGTTGTGACTTGTCTGTGGCCACTGCCAATTATGGCCAGTGAAGACGGCTGAGATGTCATGGCCAGTCTGCAGCTGTGAAGTGCGGCTGATATTATTTCTGGAACATTCCAGATGACTAGTGCTTAATCTCTAATCTCTCTTCTCTCTCTGTCATCTCTCTCTCCTCTCGTCGGCCCACGCTCTCGCGTCTCCCATCTCTCGTCATCTCTCTCTCTCCAACTCGTGGTCTCTCGTCAATCTCTCCCTCTCTCCCTCTTCCTCTCTCTTCTTTCGCTGATTTCTTTTGATGATTATTTGATCGGTGTTTTAATCATTTCCATATACCATTTTTCTACGTACATTAGTAGTTTTTCTGATGCGTTCTTTTTTACGTGTGCATTTTTTTTTATTTCGCATTATCGGTCGGTAAAAAATTGTAACAAATTGAATGAAACTTGAAAAAGCCAAATTTAAATCTGTGTCTTTTCACTTGCTTGAAAACGAAATGTTTGGCAATAAAAAAAAATTCTTCCTGTCATTTGTGTTACAGAAAAACTTTCTTTTCGTTGTGTCATTTTGTTCATTTTCTCCCCGGATGAAGGTGTCGCTCCCCCCCCCACTCTCTCCTCTTTTTCTGTTCGTCCTGGGAGTGGACGCACCCTTCATAACTAAAAGCCTCAAGAACTCGACAGACACCATGTTGACAAAGAACAGACTTTAGTAAGTAAAATAGCAGCAGTTAACACCCAACACAATGAATGGGAACAGCAGAATCATCAAGAACTAAACAGGGATAGAAATGGAGACTTTTGAACAAAGTCATGAGAGTGGGAAAGGTCTTAAATGAAAGGGCGAATAATATAAACAAACTGTTACTGATTTGAACACGCGCAGAAATTTGGACTTAAGTATATAAGGTGGACTGTAGATTGTTGCATTGTTTTAGACCCGTTAAGTAAAAGGTCTATAACCAGGACGGGAAAAAAACAATCGTGATGGTATTGCTGAAGTGAACTTAGCTGAATCTATTACTCAGGCTTTACACACCAAGGTTATCTCTGCACTCATATACGCATATAGGCACTCATGCACACCCACCAACCATTCACCTACTCTCTGTGGGAATGGGATGTCACGCATTCATTTCTGCTCCTAGCCCGACTGAGAACACGAAACACAGTTTCTATGCTACTTATAATTGCACAAGAAAAATCAAATTACACAAAAAGGGAATTATCAAAACATAAAAGGTCAATTCTTCCTAATCCCAGGGTTACAATAAAATAGCTTCTTACCTCGCCAGGGTTTCACACACACACACACACACACACACACACACACACACAACACACACACACAATTTGCACACACAACACCCACCATAGCATCTCGAACGAAAGTCACTTCCAGTTTTTGTTCAGCACTGGGTGATGGTGACGCCCTTGGCTGACACTTCACCCAGGTTTCAGGACTGGGTCCACCGTGTCGTCTCTGGAAACCTCGACGTAAAAATCTTCATCTCTTTTATCCACCTCTGGGTTTCAAACCCAGTCTTTCTTTCTCAGCTTGTCTTTTACACCTAAGACTTTGCTGTTACTTCTGTCGCCCACACCACGTTTCTTTTGACCCTACTCTGTCCTGCTCACTCTTCTCTCTCGCTCTTCTGCTCTCTGCTCTCTCGTCTCGTGTGTTCTCCTGCCCCCTGTTCATTCAGTTTATTATAGGAATGGATACAAAGGATTTTCCTTTGGGCCGATGCCTTCGTCCATGTTGCTTCTGTACCGGACACCTTGTCCACACGTACACTGAATTCCCCCCTCTATTTCCGTTCTTCCACACATCAGCATTCACACACATCATCCCCTACCAAACTGCTTAGGGCAAATAACCCGTCGCACCAAATGGACATCGAAAATTTCCTGCCGACTCCGGCAGTTCCACTTTCACACAGATTATTATCCTATAGAAGAGTCTACGACAATGACGTCTCCCACGCATTCAGCCAGCCTGTCAAAGCACCAAAACATGCCCCCACAGCAACACCATCTGAACAAGCCAGCAAGACTCCTGTTCTTCAAGATCTGTTTTACAAAGCAACTTGAGCTGACTGCAAGGTCTTAGTGGACGCGCCTTTTCTCCTCCTTTTTCTCTATCGGGAAAGTTCAAAACTCGGGAGGGGCCCTAACTACATTAGGTGCCACCTGTCACATGACCCGCTTCAACCCTCCCTGAAACACTTCGACCGTATGCGCTAGGTCAGGGCGCTACTGCTAATCGGTCGATCACCTATCTCTCCACACAACGCGCGGCATTTTTGTTGTCTACAGCGCTAAAGGCCCTTTGTGATAGGTTTCGCTGCTCCCTTGGCAGTCTAACTACGTTTTTTAATTGCTCGGTGACAAGAGACCACAAGGTTATATTACAGAGTTCTAGATCTGTGTCAAAATTAAAAACAATTAATAATAAAAGAGCGAAAAAGCCTATAGTCAGCCATGACACATTTCATTTTACTGGGCATCTGGTTCCATCCAAAAGTGGAAGAAAACATTGTACAGACAGCCTTATATTGAAGAAGGGGACATTATGGTATTCATTTTATTATAGTCAAGTAAGCGTTAAACTTGCCCCCCACACTCTCTAAAATTTTTCCTTAATATTTAACTTCTATATAGAGGAAAGGGAGATGCTAACCAAAGTCATAACTTTTAACATGGAGAAACAGAGCTGGGGAAAGACTTCGTTATTTTTAGTCATCTAAAAATATTCCATTCCCCCTCCCTTACGGCAATTTCCCTTTGTCTCCAGGCTTTTTGTTTTTTTCTTATCCCTGTTCTTACGTTTGAACCATCCATCCCCAGTCCTCTCGCTTTCCCTTCATCATCACCAGCCATTCCTTCAGCAAGTTATCCCCCTGGAGACTGCGCCCTGGGACCTTCATCCTCATACCCATTTTTCGACGCCCAAAGTTCAACAATTCTTGCTCTGCGCTCGCAGGGCTACATTGCCTGCGTGCTACCATCCCCCACAGTGCGCAAGCAATTGACCTCTTTCCCTCGGGCGCGGGTGCTTGGACTTTTTGAACATCTTTTTGTTTGCTTTTATTTTCTCTCTGTTCACAACCTGTCCTATGGTTAATTTAATTTATTCTGGTACTCATCATAATCATCCTCATTCCCCATCCCCCTCATCATATGCGTTTTGTTGTATGTTTGTGTTCGTGTGATTCTATTGTTTTGTGGTTTGTGCCACCGTGTCATTAATGTTGGAAATGGAACTGTGTTAGGTGGGTGTTAGTGTTAGAGTAAGAGTGGGAAAGGGTGTGTGTCTTGGTTTGATGTCGTGGGCACTAGGCCTGCGTTACAATGGTGGAGATGGCGGGGTACATGCTAGGTAGTTAGGGTTACAAGTGTATTTGTTTAGGCTAGAATAGGGTGTCTTGTCGTGTCCTGTGTCTGGTACGGTAGTGGGAGTGTTGTTGGAAAGTGGACAAGGGGTGTAACTCTTTCTTTGTAGATCAATAAGTGAATTAAGTAGGGTTCAACTTACAGGGGTGTGGGGAGATTGGGCTATCTCTCGCCAACCATTTCACTTTTGTCCAATTCTGATTTCCTCTTCCAGCCGTGCCGCCTCTCTACTTATTTTGTTTGTCATATTCAAATTTTTTTTCACCGGTGCTCGTAGTTATAGAAAGTATATGTCTTCAGGTCCGGATTTTTTTTTTTTGTGAATTTTTTTTCAGTACGCAGATGCAGACAGACTTTTATGTAAAGAAAGCCACGAATTTTTCTGTAATATTCTATTTCATCAATTCCGTGTTTCACACCAAAATGGAACTGGCGGCGCCCCACTGCTGAACGTTTGCTTAGGGAGACCAATCAAGTTCCGCCATTATTATCCCAACTGTTATTACTAGTGCTGCTGGGGTTTCCACTGGGTTTACTTGGACAACCCGCTGCTGTATCTACTCTCCAGGTCGTCCCGTTTCTACTAGAACTAGTCCCTCGTATCGCTGCCAAACTTTTCACCTCCTACTCCCAGCTAGCCAACGATGTTAGCGCGCCTTCAGACACGATGCCTGTTGACCTTGGACCTGGCGGCATTGTATTCTCAGTTTCCCGGAGCCTGGGGTCAAAATCTTGGTCTTCAAAGCGCACTGACCTTGCACATTTTGTACGTGATTCTGTGGAAAAAGAGCGCGTGATCGGTCGAGAACGCTTGGTAAGGGAGGAAAGGATCGACAAGAAAGAGAAAGAGACCGGCAAGAAAGAGAAAGGGATAGGCAAGAAAAGAGAAAGGGATAGGCATGAAAGACAGCAGAGGGAGGACCTGTTCTGGAGAGGACTCGCGAGGAGGAAAAGACAGGATTTTAAATAGGACTCTGGCTGAAGCATATCCAATTCGTTCTAAACTCGTACCCAGTGAGTTTTAGAAAAAGTTCGAAAGACAAAGATGACATTGACTTTCTATCTGCAACACTTTGAGAAAATTGCAGTGGCACACAAATGGAGCAAGGACACATGGGTAGCGAGGTTTGACTCCACAGCTGACTGGGGCAGCCAGGGAAGTTTTTTTTGGGGGGCTGAGATTGCCTGCCAGTGATTCCAACAATTTTGAGAGGTTGAAGAACGACCTGCTGGTACGATTTCAGAAAACAGCCTCCTTCTCTACCGACAGCAGTTTTTCGACAGGTTAGGAATGAGCCCGGAGAAACTTTCACAAACTTTATTGAACGTCTCGAGTGTATCCTCCAGCGGTGGTTCTCTTTGTCTGGTAAGAGTCTGGTCCGCAAAGCAGACGATGTTGTAGACATATTTCTACAAGACCAATTTTTCCAACATACTGACTCCTGATCTCGCACAGCTCATGTAATGGAGCAGCAGCCTGGTGATGTGAAAACTGCTGCCAAGCTCGCGCTGAAACTCACACATTGAGGCTAAGCGTTTTGGTTGGGGTGGCAAAAACATGGGTAGTCAAGCAGGAAAAAAAGTTCGCTTCGCACATCCAAAGGGCCAAGAGAGAGTAACAGAGCTCTTCAAACATTTTCCACAAAGGAAGGGGAATGGCAATTGTTACCCCGCTGCCGCTGTGGAAAACCAGGACACATGAAACGAGACTGCAAGGAGTTGAAGCAGTCTGCAGACAATGGATGCAGCCAGAATCAACTACCACAGAACTTGCAGCTTTAATGCGACCAGTGCAGTGTCAAGCCATTTGTCCCGCGAGTATCGGTAGTGATTAATGGCCAGCAGGCTGTTGCACTACGAGATACTGGAGCTGAGATTAGTGCGTGTATCTTCTTCCCGGTTCGTGTCAGAGGAGGATCTCACAAGCCGATTTGTAGATCTGACCTTTGCCAACTCATCAACTGGAGGACCATTCCCGACAGCTTTCATTGACCTGGAATCGTGCCTTTGTGTCCAAGGACGTATTGAGGCAAGTAATGGACAAAGCAAATCAAGACCTCATCATTGGAAACGAGGTGAAGTTTCCATCTGGAGAGTGTGGCCCAGGTACCCAGTCTATGCCGCAAAGATCTTCTTGCTGTACAGACTAGAGCACAGGCCAAATGGGGGGATCAAGAAGCATCCAGCCCAGTATCAAAAGTATGTGGACCCGACCCTCACTCCGGATAAGCTCAAAGAACTACAAGAAGGTGACTTCATCCCTTGAAAATGCTAGAGCGATGGCCTGTTCCGGAGAGACTGCTAAAAGTAAGGGGGGTGAAGTGTCGTATCGGAAGGTACATGGGATCCTGCACCGAGAATTTAAGAATGGGGATCAGGTGTTCAACAAGTTTGCGTCCCATTTCTTCTTCGAAGGGAGGTTATGCGACTGGCCCATGATACGCCGATGGGAGGGCATCTTGGCACCAAGAGGACCAGGCAGAAAATTTGGGGCGATTTTTACTGGCCAGGAATGTGTGGCGACATCCAGCGTTACTGTCGCTCTTGTGATATGTGCCAAACGAGTTACCCCCAAGGGACGAGTCAGCAAAGTACCACTAGGAAGGATGCCAGTGGTAGGCCAACCCTTTGACAAGGTGGGTGTGGACCTTGTTGGAGGACCGATACGACCAGCATCTGACCGCGGCAACAAGTACATTTTAGTCATGGTGGATCACGCAAACTCGGTACCCTGAGGCAGCTCCTCTAAAATCTGTGGAGTCAGAGAGGGTTGCCGAAGTCTTGTGGGAAATGTGGTCAAGACTGGGAATCCCAAAGGAAGTGCTGACTGACCAGGGAACTCAGTTTACTGGAGCTGTCATGCAAGAAATATTCAGACTTCTCTCAATTAGAGGCATCACTACATCGCCATATCATGCCCAAAGCAACGGGCTAGTCGAACGTTTTAATGGTACCTTGAAAGCAATGCTAAAGAAGATGTGTCAAGAGAAACCAAAAACGTGGGATCGATTTATCCCAGCAGTTTTCTCTTTGCCTATCGGGAGGTTCCACAGGAAGGGACAGGTTTTTTCACCATTCGAACTCCTGTATGGGCGAACGGTCCGAGGACCCATGACAGTTCTCCGGCAGCTGTGGACCAAGGAGATCAAGTCGACGATGAAGTCCGGGCTTCATGCACGTATGTTCTGGATCTGAGGAATAGAATTGAGGAGACGTGTCGTTTGGCAGGCAACATCTTCATCAAAAAGAAGCAGGTCGTCGTCAAAAAAGCATTTCGATAGGCGAGCCAAACCTCGATGTTTTAAAGTGGGTGACAAGGTTCTGTTGTTGCTCTCCAGCGAGAGCAATAAATTGCAAATGGCATGGCAGGGCCCTTTTTCTGTCCTAGAAAGAGTTGGCGAAGCTGATTATCGTATACGTATCAAAGGCAAAGAGAAAGTGTTCCACGCCAACATGCTAAAGGAATACGTCGAACGCCCTAAACTTACGGTGGCTGTGTCGGTAATAGATGACAGCGAGTGTAATGAGGTGCAGACAACGCGAGAAGACATTCCTGTGATTTCCGTTACAAGCTCAGGAGGACCTGCTGATGTTCAGCTGGACCCGGATCATCCAGAAAGGCACGCCGACCTCCTGCACTTTTTCTCTGCAGTCTTTGGCGACGTGTTCACTGACTGCCACAGAGGACTACTCTCACGCCCTGCAGTATCAAGTTGGAACATGAAGAACCAGTGCGCACACGACAGTTCCCTCTGCCCTTCTCCCAGCGTGAAACGATCCAGGAAGAGGTCAAAGAAATGCTTAAGATGGGAGTCATTGAGAATTCGACTTCCCCATACTGTTCTCCAATTGTATTGGTTAAGAAAAGAGACGGCAAAATACGCTTTTGCGTCGATTTCAGGAGGCTCAATCAAATTGTGATTTTTGATGGTGAACCTATCCCCAGATATCGAGTACCTGTTCTCAAAGCTTGGTCAGGCCAGATACTTCAGTAGATCGACCTGACAAAGGTTATTTGGCAAATCCCCATGGTGGAAAAAGATAAACCTAAAACTGCTTTCTCAACACCGCAGGGTCACTACCAGTGGACTGTTGTGCCTTTTTGACTGAAGACAGCAGGTGCAGTGTGTTAGTAGCAGGGCAATGAGGGAGATGCTAAAGCCTCTTCAACTTCCTGAAGTCGACAACTTCATGGACGATTTACTGGTGGCTACTCAGACATGGACGCGTCACCTTGAGTGTCTCTATGCACTGTTTCACAGACTTCGTGAGGTTCGGATGACTGCTCGGGCCTACCAAATGTTTTCCTGGGTTTGATGAAGTTACGTATCTTGGGTTTGTGGTAGGAAAGGGTAAACTGAAAGCAGAGGACGAGAAGATGGCCAAGATTGGCAAGGTTCAGCCCCCCTGAGACTAAGAACAAGTTCGGCCTTTTTAGGGCTGGCAGGTTTCTACCGGCGATTCGTGCCGAACTTTGCGGAGATCGCCCTTCCCCTGACAGATGCAACAAAGTCCAGGATGCCAAACAGAGTGAAGTGGACTCCCGAATGTCAGAAAGCTTTTTGACGAGCTGAAAAAAAGACTGTGTAGCAAACCCGCCTGTGTTATGCCCAACTGGGAGTTGTCGTTTGTACTGAGGACAGATGCCTCAGATGTTGGGTTGGGCGCGATCCTTTTACAGGACCAGGGAACTGGTCTCCCAACCCGTGACGTGTGCCCAGTAAGAAACTACTTCCTGCAGAAAGAACTACTCTACGGTTGAAAAGGAATGCTTTGCCATTGTGTGGGCGGTCCAGAAATTTGAACCGTACCTGTATGGACGGCATTTTATTATTCAGACTGACCACCAACCCTTACAGTATTTGAAGAGACTGAAAGCATCCAATGGTCGCCTGATGAGGTGGGCACTTCAGCTGCAGTCATTCTCGTTCAGTGTTTCAAGCAATACCAGGAAAAGAAAACGTCGGTGCTGATTTTTTGAGAGCAGATGCCCAGAGTGAGTGTGGTTGACAGTTCATGGACATTATGTATGATTTAAACTATGTTTAAACTTGGTTTGGGGGTTTGTCACGAACTGTCAAATGTTTTTCAATTTTTGGGCGTGCGCGTCTATGCTTTGTGTGTTTACACATGTTTGTGTGTGTGTGTGTGTGTGTGTGTGTGTGTGTGTGTGTGTGTGTGTGTGTGTGTGGGTAAGGTTTGGGTCGTCCCGAGCATCGTTGTGACGCTCATTTGTGTCCGCGTGAGAGGTGTCTGTTTTGTCCAGACCCTGTATTGTCCCCAGAGCTCACTCACAGGTTTTGGTGAGTTAACAATCTGTTGTATGCATGTATCTTTTCATTTGTTTGCTATTGTTTTATAAATATGTATATTATTCTTGCTTTCCCCATTTCTAAAAAAAACTTCACTTTCAGCTACAATTGGATTCAGACAGGAGGGGGAGAAAGGAAACCCTAGTCAGCCTTGTCTCTTATTCTTTTTCATTGTTGGTGCGTGACCCCCTCTTTATTGAATAACTGGGGTTTATTTCATGCGTAAAAAGCTTATCACAGAAAGGTGAAGATATCGTTTCGTTTACCTCCGACTCGAATTATTGTATCGTTATATTCTTTTATGGTAAGCACATTGTTTGATGTAGTGTAATGTACTATGTTACTATTGTTTGGATGAAAACGCGTTTATTTTGGCTTTTGCTATTCTCATTTCTTTTGGGGCTGGTGTATATAAAAAGGAAATCCTTTGAAATCACTCTTGATTCAATTCAAAACAAAAGTGGAAGAAAACATTGTAGAAGCCTTATATTGAAGAAGGGGACATTATGGTAGTCATTTTATTATAGTCAAGTAAGCGTTAACTTGCCCCACACTCTCTAAAATTTTCCTTAATATTTAACTTCTATAAGAGGAAAGGGAGATGCTAACCAAAGTCATAACTTTTACATGGAGAAACAGAGCTGGGGAAAGACTTCGTTATTTTTAGTCATCTAAAATATTCCATTTCCCCTCCCTTACGGCAATTTCCCTTTGTCTCCAGGCTTTTTGTTTTTTTTTCTTATCCTGTTCTTACGTTTGAACCATCCATCCCCAGTCCTCCGCTTCCCCTTCATCATCACCAGCCATTCCTTCAGCAAGTTATCCCCCTGGAGACTGCGCCCTGGGACCTTCATCCTCATACCCATTTCGACGCCCAAAGTTCAACAATTCTTCTCTGCGCTCGCAGGGCTACATTGCCTGCGTGCTACCATCCCCCACAGTGCCAGCAATTGACTCTTTCTTTCCCGGGCGCGGGTGCTTGGACTTTTGAAACATCTTTTTGTTTGCTTTTATTTTCTCTGTTCACAACCTTCATCATATGCGTTTTGTGTTGTATGTTGTTTCGTGTGATTCTATTGTTTTGTGGTTTGTGCAATGAAGTGTCATTAAATGTTGGAAATGAAACTGTGTTAGTGGGTTAGAACGCACTAGGAATCTGAGATCTGTTGAAGTCAGGAGGTCAGGCCGACTCTGTGCAGGAGATCAACATCAGCCTTGTAGACGTCATGGTCACCAACCACGCTGACGTCCAGTGGCGAGATGCCTTGGAGGCAGATGATCTTGTTGTTCGTCCGTCCGAATCGACGAGGACCCACTTCAGTCATCAGGGGTTGAGGGGAAGGGGAGTGGGGGGGGGGGGGGGGAGCTGATTTGTGGATACACAGGTGTCTGATCAAGCCGATGCGTGCACGGAAAGTGCGGTGACAGCTTGGACAGGGAATATAGAAGGCCTGCTCTTGGTTGCTGGCGCGGGCTTGCCTTGCCTGTCTCTTGTTGCGCTGCAGCTATCCTCCTTTCTTCACATGACTTAGCACCTTTGTGGAGATAGTAGCGGCATCTACCTCGATTGATGGCAGTTTGTTCCCATGTGTCAGAGTTGATGTTTAACACAGGTGATCCCACAGAGGAAGCCGGAGCATCAGAGCAACGGCGAGATGCCTTTGGAGCACAAAGTCTTACAGAAACTGCTGGGGCATCAGAGGAGTAATGAGATGCCTCGAAGCAGAAGGTTTTAGAGAAACAGCTGGAGTATCAGAGAAGCGGCGAGATCCCTCAGAGCAGGTCTTACAGAGACAGGTGGACCGTTAGAGGAGACATAAGATCCCTTGGAGCAGAAGGTGTTCTAGAGAGAGCTGGAGCATCAGAGAGGAGCCATAAGATGCCTTGGAGCAGAAGGTTTTACAGAGGGCAGCACGAACATTAGAGGAATGGCGAGATGCCTTGGAGCAGAAGGTTTTACAGAGGCAGCAGGAACTTTAGAGGAATGGGCGAGATGCCTTGGAGCAGAAGGTTTTACAGAGGCAGCAGGAGCATTGGAGGAATGGCGAGATGCCTTTGGAGCAGAAGGTTTTTACAAGGCAGCACGAGCATTGGAGGAATGGCGAGATTCCTTGGAGCAGAAGGTTTTACAGAGGCAGCACGAGCATTGGAGGAATGGCGAGATGCCTTGGAGCAGAAGGTTTTTACAGAGGCAGCACGAGCATTGGAGGAATGGCGGAGATGCCTTGGAGAGCAGAAGGTTTTACAGAGGCAGCAGGTGCATTAGAGGAATGGCGAGATGCCTTGGAGCAGGGTCTTACAGAGGGCAGCAGGGGCATTAGAGGAATGGCGAAATGCCTTGGAGCAGAAGGTCTTCCAGAGACAACTGGAGCATCAGAAGAAGAGTGATGAGATGCCTTGGAGCAAAAGGTCTTCCAGAGACAACTGGAGCATCAGAGGAGTGATGAGATGTCCTTGGAGCCAAAGGTCTTCCAGAGACAACTGGAGCATCAGAAGAGGCCGAGGTTGACCCAAGCCGTAGTGACCTTTGCCGTGTGAAGTGGCCCGGGTCACTGTGCGTCTGTCCACAGAGGAGAGGAAGCATGTCTCCGGGGATCAGCAGCAACGCCCCTTTTGGGGAGTGGTCATGAGACGTGGGATAGTAAAGCCACGTCCATGCGGCACGATCTGCTTCACACCACACACACACACACACACACACGCGCGCGCTCGCGCGCGCACACACACACACACACACACACACACACACACACACACACGACCGCACGCACGCACGTGCGCGCGCTCACGCACGTACACTTAACACACACACTCACACACACACACACGCGCGCGCGCGCATAGCATGCAGGCACACGCACGCGTGTGCGCGTGCGCGCGCGCGCGCGCGCACACACACACACACACACACACACACCTTCAGGTTCGTTTTACTGGAGCCACGCCATTTCTTCGTGTGTGTGTGTGTGTGTGTGTGTGTGTTGTGTGTGTGTGTGTGTGTGTGTGTGTGCGCGTGGCGTGCGTGCGTACGTGCGCGCGGTCGTGCGCGCGTGCGTGCGTGCGTGCGTGCGTGTGTGTGTGTGTGTGTTGTGTGTGTGTGTGTGTGTGTGTGTGGTAAATGTACGAGAACGGTAAGTTGGTCCAACTGGGCGTCAATTGGTTTATATTTGTTAGAGAACTGACAAAAGGATAATGGTCTGCGTAAACAACTACAAAAAAACAACAAAAGTAACAAACAAGACCACCAACAACAACAATAACTTCAAGTAAACAACACGACAGCAGCAAGGATGAAGAACCGGAATTGGTACAAAGATAGAGGTGTAAAACAATGTGAATTGTTCTGGACTTGTATCATTGCTTACGATTAGAACATGAATTTTCTTGCAGGTCCTGTGAGTTGCTTTTAACGTGGTGACAGCCCTGATATGGCCCTTTGCCGTCGGCTGGGCTATAAAGCAACATTATCTTATCTTATCTTCTTACAGGTCCAAGCACTGTCGTGTTTTTTAAGTCAGAATGAAACGCCTTTTTGTAATTTTCTACCAGGCCAATGACACACAAGATCTATTGATTTGGCTCGTTTTGTCACAAGCACTCTCTGGTTTCAGTTACAAAACCGTGCACGCAACTTTTCGCATTGTCGATCGTTCGAGAACGTATGTAAATAAAGCCAGATATTGATGCGTCTCTTTTCGTTGTGTTCTTATGTGTTTCGTCGTGTTTCCAGCATTTTTTTCTTTCTTTTTCTCTGTTTCTGTCTTCATCATATCTACCGACACGTTATATTCTCAGTGTCTGGTATCCAAGTGTTTTTCTTTCGTTTGAGGTTGCGCTGTCTTTTTTTTCTTTCCTTTGCTTTTCTTTCGAAGATGCTCAAGACTCTCTCTCTCTCTCTCTCTCTCTCTCTCTGTGTGTGTGTGTGTGTGTGTGTGTGTGTGTGTGTGTGGTGTGTGTGTGTGTGTGCGAGAAAGAAGAGAGAGAGAGAGAGAGAGAGAGAGAGAGAGAGAGCGACTGAGAGCATATGTGTGTGTGTGTGCGTCTGTGTGTGTGTGTGTGTGTGTGTGTGTGTAAGCCCGGGCTGGAGAAAAAAGGAGAAAAATCAATATATTGCATTCCCTCTCACACACATGACTGAGACGTATAGGCAACCCACACTGTCAATTCGATATCCTACTGTGCCAACATGCCATGTGAACTTCACATTGACTTCTTTCTCACCACCACACAAACACATGAACACACTCACACACACACACACACACACACACACACACAACACACTGACAAACAGAACACAGAAACAAAAAATAAATCAGCACCCAGACGGAGGTTAGTGAGTCTGTTTCGACAATGATTCATTCGCTTTTCGAGCGTATTGAGAATCTAGAAAAGACAGTAAAATTGCAAACCGATGCGATTAAAAACTTAATGCCGAGTCTAAAAGTCTTACAAGAAGAACCAAAGAAGACTGAAACATGCCCCTCTGCTGTACTCCCTAGATTCCATACGAAGCCGGGGAAAACTTTCGCGGATGCTGCAAGAACTGCTCCACTGACTCCCTGCACCAAAAACATCGAGCAGAACAACAACAATGCAGAAAGAAAACAAAAAAAACAAAACAAAAACGAACAAAAGCAAACCGGAGGGATGAAAATTGACGTCAATGATAGTAAGCCCCACGCGTGACGTCAAAGCAGAAAAGAATGTTCGAAACACAATAGGGAAAAGCTTCCACAAGTCATTCTTTTGGGGGATTCTGTCATCAGTGGTATCAAAGCAAAGAGACTGGGGTTGGTCCTACGGCTTGTATGTTCGGTCGGGTAAATGCTGTACCACTGAAGATATTCAGAAAACTTTTAAATTACCACAGCCGTAATCGAAAAAACAGGAGGGCAAGCCAGTAGATATAGACGCAGTTTGTTGTTCATCGTGGAATAAATGACATCAGATCATCAGATCCCAAAAACCACGTCTCAAAAAGTTCACAAAAGTAATCAAGAACATCGCTGCTGACCTTCCAAACATCAAAATTGTAATCAGCAAAATCATCCCCGTGCGTGACTCCCAACTTGATGTCAAAAGAGAACTTTTTAAACGCATTTCTCTAAGTGAAGGCTTACAATCTATGCAGAAACGTCTCTTTCATCAACCACTCTAACTTCACCACCCACGGCAAACTCATGAGGGATGACATCCACCCCAACCACCGTGGTTCCAGCATCTTGGCGGGCAACGTGGGCCGACATCTGAGGGACATTTCTGGGAGAGACCGCGAAGAACATCACGCCCTCCTCCTCGCATGTACCCACCCAGCACTGGCATTCACCCCCCAACAGGCCTTTCCTCCGCAGATGCCCTCCTTACCCCCACGATATGGAAGATCATGGAACATGTTCGAACTTCTTGAGCTTGAGGATTCCTCTAAAATCACATTTCCATAAGAAATGTTGCCTAGGCTTAGTACTTGTCTCAGCTTTGTATAAGCTTCAACAGTGCAATGACTGACTATTGACTGAGTTGTGTATTATATTTTTGAGACTTGTTGCCATCACGAAATATTGTTATCACAATTTCTTGTTTAGTTGACTAACAACCACCCCTCCATCCCTCCCACTCCCCCCCCCCCCCCCCCCCCTTTTTTTTTTTTTTTTTTTTTTTTTTTTTTTTTAATTTTATTTGTAGTGTAATTCTCCGCGTTATATTTTCATCATTTTATGTGAGGATTATTCGTGTTATTTTTGAAACAAACAACCAAATTTCTTCACATTTTCCTTTTTTTTTCCCCTTATCATGCCAAAGTCAGTTCCCATTAAGGTTTTGCAATGGAACTGCAGGTCTGTAAAAACAAACCTGTCTTATTTAACTCAACATCTTGTTTTCTCTAACTACCAGGTTCTGATTTTGCAGTCTTTGAATGTAAACCAAAACAGCCTACCTAAACTGGTAAATTACTATTATCCACCAGTGCATGAGATAGTAAATAAAACAGAAAATATTAAGACAGTTATATACATTAATGAAAAAAATAAAGTATACAGTGTGCGATTCCCCAGCCCCTAAGAATGATCCTAATATTCTTTCATGTGCTGCAAGTCTAAAGTTTAATGATCAACTAATAATAAACGTTGTTTCTGTCTACTTACCAAAAAAGCCCCAACAGAAATTAACACGGAATGAATGGATTCGTACAATATAAAAATCCAAACAAAAGTGGCTAATTTGTGGAGACTTTAATGCACACTCCCCTTTTTGGGAGAAAAATTGCACTTTTATCACTAGTCACAGATTTTTAGAAAACATAGTAGACTCAAATCTTTACCTTTTAAATGATGGAAGAGTGACTAGAATTCCAGACAATGCAAATCATAGAGCCACTGCCATTGATCTATCTTTGATATCCCCTGCTTTGGGCCCATAATTCCACATGGGAACCACTTTGTGACACGCTTGGGAGTGATCATATACCCATTGTTACCACTGTCAATGATCAACAAATAACTAGCGATAGAGATGAAGATGTCATTCCTAAATACAATTATAACTTTGCTGACTGGGAAACATTTAGAGCTTTTTTGTGTGCACAAAACATAGATTCGCATTAAAGATGATGACATAGACATTTATTACTCAAAATTTACAGAAACAGTACTAGATGCTGCTGATCATGCCATTCCTAAATATGCAGCTCGCAAATCAGATAAACATGCAGGGAACGTATGGTGGAATGATGAATGCCAGAAAGCAGTTGACAAGAAAACAGAAGAATATAAATTATACCTACAAAATCCTGGACCAAAAACGCATGAAGAAATGAAGAAAGCAAATTTCATGAGTATAGAACAATTGCAAAAGTCAAGCGGGAATATTGGTCTAATTTCTGCACCAATGAAACACATACCCATAAAGACTTACAGAGGGTGTGGAAAAAGTTTAATGAAATGAAAAAATGGCGTTCATTTGCCACACTGTCCAATCAAAGTTGATGGTAATGAATTACCGAGCAATTCGGAAAAGGCAGAATCATTTGTAGATATGTTTGCTGATATAATGAATGCAAGCAAATTACAAAAAAATCATAAGATTTCAGGGAAAACGAAGAAAGAAATGATGACTATCAAGATCCACAGCGTAAAGATGATCTTTATGTCAATGCTCCAATTACTATACGTGAGTTGAGAGAAGCTATACTTTTCCTGACTAATAAAAAGTCATCAGTAGGCATGGACGCAATTTCTAATATCCTACTTAAACATTTGCCAGGCAGTTGGGTACTGTTGCTACATGACTTATTTCAAAAGTGTTGGGAACAGGGACAAAACCCTAAAATATGGAAACATTCTATCATAATACCGATTCCTAAAGAAGGAAAAGCGAAAAATAATAAGAAAATTACAGACCTATATCATTAACTTCGCATGTAGGCAAACTCATGGAAAAGATAGTTTTAAAACAGACTAATATTCTATTGTAATAAAAATAAAGTGATCCCAAAAACCAGGCCGGTTTCCGAAAGGGTAGGTCAACCATTGATCATCTTGTCAAATTGACTACACAGGTAAAGCATCATTTGTTCGCAGAAAGAATGTTCTAGCAACCTTTTTTTGATATAAAAAAGGCGTATGATAGTGTTTGGCATCATA
>JADBJO010005973.1:115000-122500 GCA_016801955.1 Conus betulinus | reverse complement strand
CGGAACCTCGGTTTATAGTTTCATTCGAAGGACTGTATGGGAAATAGAGTAAGAACCAATGTTAACTCCGAGGGGAAAATCCCCCAACACCGAAACGGAATTTGTTATCATCGTACTGAATACTTACTAATCAAAACCAGGAAAAATGTTTTTTTTGAAAAAAAAAAGCACTTAATAAATAATACTAGAGCCAACTAGTAATATATTGACACATCTCTCATTGTCCCTTGTGTGTCACCAACTGACTTGTGACCACACAGTTTTGTTCTGTACTCAAAACATTTCTCAGAAAAAGATGTAAAGTTTAGATTGCAAGGTATTCCGAATTACTCTAAGTGTACCGATTCATGCATCAACTATGGCGACGTATAGAGAAGTGGCATTTTTTTTTTTTATCTCTGGATGAATTTCGACAGCTTGCTTTTACAAAATATATTTTAGGCGTTTCATTTGAGAGACAGTAACTTTAAAGATGGAGTCAATTTAAGTTCCGTGACTGATTTTCATAAACAAGCGAAGACACATAGCTTCTCTTTCTACGATACGAGTACATGTATCCGATCTCCAAAGATCAGAAATTGATGCAAAGAAAATAATGAATTTTTTTCCCTTTTCTTTGATCCCCACGGGAATTTCAAAAAGCAGATTTTGATATACACCATTCATCCGTTAACAAAAATGACCATGACAGTATCTTGATGGCCTTGCACTATTTACCTGATATTCTTTAAATGATATTTCAAATACTTCTACATGTTTATTCAAAATCAGCCTTTTTTTTCATGCCCTGAGCAAATCAAGCAATAGATCGAGACAAGATGTTACAACTGAAATCAATCATTTAATTCATTTTATGACTTTATGAGGTAGCAGTGTCACATTTTGTCGGGTACCTTCACAGTGCGAAATCCATTTTGATGAGTTGACACATTGCGAAGTATGCAAACGATGCACTAGGGTTAAACTTCTCGATATTTCTCATGCAGGGATACCGCTTATTACAAATGTGTACTGGAAACGTTTCAGAAAGATGCATCAAGATACCGCTTTCGTTTTGACTATCCACATCAATCAACCACAACGAATTGCCTATACATGCTTTTTTGTTATTGTTTTTTGTCGGAAAAATTCTTAAACACCATACATACAGCTTTATTCAAACACACTAACCTACGTTTTGTGACATTCTGTAGCTTCTTCAGTAATTACAGCTAAGCAGTTCTCAAACATCACAAATACAACTTTGGTCAACCACACCAGTCTACGTTTTGTGACATTCTGTGGCTAGTTCAGTAATTAGCTCACAAAATACAATTTGGTAAAACACAAAAATGTACGTTTTGTGATATTCTGTAGTTTCTTCAGTAATAAGCTCACAAATACCATTTTGGTCAAACACAACAATGTAATATATTCTGTGCTATTCTGTAGCTTCTTCAATGATTAGGCATGTGTACAATGGTGCCCCTCAGAATAAGTGTTGAACCTGTTAACAATCACGCTGCGAAGAAAAATGTGCATAAATGCTGCGTCACAGATACATTACTATTTCATCAGCGTTATGAATTGATTGTCTTAATATGGCAAATTTCCTGTATCACCTATGATGACATTAGTGATTCATTATCGTGCTCTGGATGTTGTCCATCATTTTTTTTATACTGGCTACTGTACGTCTTCTAAATGAGAAGCCATCTCTATGCTAAAATAACTTTAAAAAGGACTCGCTACTAAAGTACACACATCTTTTTAAAAACCAATCTTGAAACTGCCATTCCCTCCCAACGTCTCATGCACCTAGAAAGACGCAGCAGTCAGTGTGTGTTCTCACTAATGAAACTACTCACACACACACACACACACACGCGCGCGCGCGCGCGCGCGCGCGCGCGCGCGCTCACACATAACGCCGTTACGGTCCTGTTGGTCAGGGTAATATCATTCTGTCTGGTTTGAGCCCTCTCAGACAAACATATCTCGAATTTGTTAAAGTAAAAAGTTTGAGGATGACCCAAAGTTTTCTCTACTGGCAGACTCACGGATGTTGTTGTGAATTCTGAGAAGAATGATTACCAACAAGCTGTATTGAGCAGTGTGTGTGGAAATGTGAACTGGGAATAACGCAGCTGTAGGGAGAACTCGGCAGTAGACAGTTTTCAGAGAAGAAACCCTGTTCATCAATGTGTTTCAGCCCTGAATCCCGTACACGTACAGGGGACAGCATTAAGGCCTTGACTTCTCCATGATCTTCTGCTGTCCGAAAGAATTTTGGAGCAGCCAGGTTTTTTTGTTGTTGTTGTTGTCGTTTCCTGGCTAAAAGGCGCCAGCGATCACCCTAATAGCTGAAGTACTTGAACACTATAGTACAAATGCACCAGCTAGGGATGAGAACACTACGTGTGTGACCGTTTTTGATTACCCCGCCACGTGGGCAGCACACTCCGACTTCGAGGGATTTTGGAGACTGATAATGTTATGCTAGGAGCTTGTCACGACTGAATACAATCCCCGCATAACTTTGCAGAGCATGACAACATTTTGTTTATGTAGCCTTAGTGTTCTAGCCTATGTCAGTTGGTCTGACACAGCCTTAAGCCAAAGCGGGAGCAAGGATTCAAACCTGGACGTCTTGGATAGTTAGATGTCTCAAGACGATGCCTTTTGACGATGTCTTGCCTATGCATCTATCACAGACTTGTTCTAAAATGAAAATTTTTACGCCTTATGTATTTCACTTTTGCTCTTCGTCGACCAGATCCAACTGAAACCCTGTTCGGCTGCCTGTGCCATGTGTTAAGGAGCCCGGTCCAGTTCAAATCAGAATAAGAGGGCTATTTAATGGTATTATAGGCTAAAGAGCCTACAAACACTTTATTCTAACCCTCAATTGGCAAGGTCTTTGGCTTGTAAGCCGCGATTGTTCAGACTGCTGGCTAGATTCTTTCGCTTCTCAGTATTGGACATGTGAGCTTCCTCCATTCTACTTTTACATGCTACAGTGAATTCAATCGGAGTTATTGGTTTTTTGATAACCCTGAGCAGAGTAATATATCTGGTCTCATGTCACTCTACCTGATGATCCCTGGGTGGTCTTACTTTCCAGGGAGATGTGAGGTGCACACCCAAACAGTAACCCACTCCACCCTTTCAGCCCCTTTCATACTCTAGATGCCACAGCTGATTTCTTGCATCCCCCAAAATGGAACGTTGTTAGTGAGGCATTTTTCTTTTAATCACGTAGTGTTTTCTTTAGTCTGGCATATGTAATGTCCATAAGCACTTTGATCGTGTGTCCATGTCTACTCTAACTAGGTTAGTGCTGCTTTGCGTGAAATCAGGACACGTTCTCCTATTTGTAGAGTGGACACAGAGTCATCTGACGTCCCTCTATTTTACCAGGCTTGACTTCAGTGGAAGGGGTCATGTACAAATTTGCGGAGAAAACTGATCGCAAGAGGAATCTTGCTCAATATTTCAAACGACTGTGACTTCTATGGGGTGCGTTTTGCCACGTGGTCCATCGCCCCCGTTAGCCTCGTTGAACTGTCTTCCGCGTTCTCATAGTGTCCTCTTCTTTCTTCAGCCCCTGTGATATCGAGTATCTCTTTGCTTTCCATTTTGCCTTTCATCGCCACTCCCATTTCTTTTGATCCCAGTGTTCGCCTGACCGTTCGAGTGCGTCGTGTTGTTTCCCTGATCTTCAGAATTCCTTTGCTGTGTCTTCAGTCTCCCAAGCTTTCCTTTTCCTGTCAGCCGTCAGCTTAGACTGGTCTGGTCACACACAAGTCCGTCATCAGAACCGTGAGTCATAAAAAGTAACCATTTCCCACTTTCCACTCTTTGAAGATGGATTTTAAGCGTTGCTACAGCTATACTAAGAGACACTGTAACACAAACTCAGTGAGACCCGATGGGACATTAAACCGGTTCTTTGCGCATTTTCGAATTTTGGCATCCATTGACTTCCCTGGACTTCTCTGATATCGTGCTTTAGCAGAGACCCGAAAAAGCCTCAGGATCAGCATGGAGTGGAGGCATCAGACCTTGAAGTTGCCAGGGGGCGCCACCGGTCCATTGTCTACAGATATATTGCCACTTGCTGATGACACCTAACCTCTCTGTGTATTTCAAGGAGTTATCATACCACCCAGCTAGGTCCTTCGTTAGTTCTTCTGTCGCTTAAGGAATGATCTGAATGGCTTAAGTGAATGCAACACTGGTATCACTTTTCGTTCCCTCGGGGAAAGAAAACTTTATGATCTCTTTGGTTTGAAACACATCTAGGACGAAGCGAATGTATCGTCTCCCTGTTTGAATATTTTATGAAACTCATCTTCAGTATTTATGAGATTCATTTTTGTAGGTGTAAAAACAGTGTTGAGTCTTCAGAGAAGACTGAAAGAAGGATGCACTGGGCATTCCTTTCCGAGGTCGTCTGAGAGCATGCAGCTTATTGCCCCTTCTGAGATGACCTCTATCGCCAACACAAACATCACTGAAGAAACTACACGGCCCATTACAATGTCAACTTCCATACGGATCCATTATGTTTTGCACCCTTTTGTGAAGAACGTTGTTGAGAAAGTATTGAAATACTTATGTGACAGATACACCACAACGGCTGCAACATCAGCATGAGCAACAACAACGACAACTGCAACAGCATCAATGACAAGCTTAATACTGGTCCGAGTTCTTTCTGCAAACGTAGGTCAGACTATCTACGTTACTGACAGGTATCCAGTAGTATGTTCCCTGCCGCATAGTATCAGACAAAGATCTATTTATGGGTTGACTCTTCTTATTGTTTATGCTCCGATGTCTGAGGTTTCACTGAATTTAGTACCTTGTTGCGTGACAGTTTTGCTGATGACAAGAAGATCTATCAGGTAGATTCCGTTGCTTGAGAAAAGTACTGATATTTCATCCGGAATACATAAATGTTCTGCAGAATCAAAGACAGATAATCAACAACGAACTGTACAGTGCGGGTGTTATTCGTATCTTTATATTTGTCGAAGAAGGGTTCGAATGAGTTGCAGAGAAAGCTCGATGTTAGTAGGCCTTCGGAGAAGAGCTCTCCGACAAATGTTACAAGTCTGAACTTAAACTCTAAGGGGACCGGTTCGCATACATGTCCCTCTGCTATAAGAAACTCTATTTTATGCGAAACCAAGGTTTGAACGTGCATTTCTTGATATTTGGGCGTCTCAAGGCGTCAGCTTTTGAAGATGTCTTATTGTTCAGCTGTTCTAAGATGGCAAATTCAAGCTGTACGAAGTTCCGTTTTATTCCTCCTCGGCCAAATTTAACTGAACGACTTTTCAACTTCCTTTGTCGTGTGGCCATCCAGGGTTCTTGTCCTTTTCTCATCAGAAATCGAGAGACTTTTGTGAGAATACAGACATGACCGGTTGTTTTGGTTACGCTGGTGACTGGTGCTGTGGTAGATTCCCGGATTTGAAAAGAAAAGTGCTGGAACTGGACTTCGAGTGTGTAACGACGCTGGGGGTGGAATTCATAGAGATGAATGATGCTAGACCTTATTATCACCTGGATGAACGTCGGTCGATCTGAATTTTGTTTGAAAGATTTTGACATATCTAGTGACGGTCACAGGTAACTTCACAGGTGTGCTGATAAAGATTGAATTTTACGGTGGAGGTATTGTTTTGGGCATGATTGCTGATAATCAGTTTTTGCAATTTGTCTCTTAGACGTTCATTGAAATACGTTATATAATTCATATTTTATTAATAACCGTTTTACCTCCTTTTATACTGCTCAAGAAGGAAAGGAAAGACAGTTGTTTTGTTTCCCAAGAGAGCTAAATCTGTATGAACTGGCATTTGTTTTCTGTGTAAAAGTTGAAAGAAAATGTTTTTTTTCCATAAACTCGATCTCTGGGTATGTTTCTTACGCTTGCAGTGAAGTGTTTTTGACGGACCCTTTTTGCGGGCATAGTTTTCACTGCTGGATGGACTCAAGCAGTAAATTCTGGCACCATGACAAGGTCTTTTTCCTTCCGTTGAATCAACTTTTGTAAAAACATGGTCTTCGAAAGATTAGCATGTTTAACAACTGGCACGCATATGTTGGAGATGTTCCCACACGAAGTACATAGAAACTAGTATTTACCAGAATGGACAATAAAATGGGTACATGGTTGACGAACCAGATAAACATTCTCTTTATTGTAAAAGAATCTCTCTCTCTCTCTCTCTCTCTCTCTCTCTCTCTCTCTCTCTCTCTCTCTCTCTCTCTCTCTCTCTCTCTCTGCTGAGACGTATTTAATAGTTTCAATTCGTGAAATCATTTTTTGTTTGTTTGTTCTTTTCATAACACGGGTTATAAAAGCAGCATAAGCGTGTATTCTGCAACATGGCATGAACAGATTTTAAATTATAAATAACAATCAATCAATCACCGAACTGAAGGTAATATAAGAGGCGAATATATATTGACCATTCGTGTTTTTTTTTAGTGATCTAGCATCATTTCGATTTTTCCCCCCATTTTATTCCCCCTTTTTTCTGTTTTTCTTTTCATGGACACAGTTATGGCCTTTCGAATTTGCGTTCTCGTGGTTGTTGTTGTTGTGTTGTTGTTGTTGTTGTTATATACTATCACCATTTACATTATTATCATCATCATCATCATTATCATCATCATTATTATCATTATCATTATCACTTTACCATTATACTACTACTACTACTACTACTACTACTACTACTACTACTACTACTACTACTACTACTACTACTACTACTACTACTACTACTACTACACATTACAACCATCATTGTTGCTATTCTTATCATCATAATCATCATTACTATTATTGTTATTATTTTCATCATCATTATTATCATTATCAGTATTATTGTCATTATCACTATTATCATCACTATATTATTATCTTATCATCATCATCTTCATCATCATCATCATCATCATCATCATCATCATCATCATCATCGTCGTCATCATCACCATCATCATATTCATTCCATTTCTTCTTCTTCTTCTAAATAGTAGTAGTAGTAGTAGTAGTAGTATTACGAAGCTGCTGCTGCTGCTACTACTACTACTACTACTACTACTACTACTACTACTACTATATTATATCATTATTATCATCATCATCATCATCATCATCATCATTATTGTTGTTATTGTTCTCATCATCGTCGTTGGTTTTGGTTTTGTTTGTTTTTTTTTGTTTATTTTTTATTAGAACTTCAACTGTTTCCTATGACAAGAAATGCGGTTGACGGTAGGGGGAATCTTTTATTTCTTTTTGTTTGTATTACTTAATTCCTAATTAGAACAGAACCAGCCACCTAGCAGAGCGTTTTGACAACTGCTCTGCGGCATGGAGATCAGCGCCGAAGAGAAAATACTTATCACTTACAACACCAACGGGCATCACCGCTAAACTCGCTATCAAGGGAGGAAAAAAAAAAACTACACGGTTTAGAGCTTCAAGTACCTTGG
>JADBJO010005973.1:92500-110000 GCA_016801955.1 Conus betulinus | reverse complement strand
TTTATGTTCCCAGAAGTTAGTGTTCATTTGGCATGATCAGCGCACAGTACATTACCTGATTTTGGAAAACACAAGAGATGATGTGAGGATCAATTACCAAGTTGAATCGAAAAACATCTGTCAAGTTTGAAACAAGAATTCTCGTGAGTGACGGTGGATCACAGCTTCACAGATTGTTTACCACAAAAATGGCTTCATTACATCTTAGATGTAAGTCAAATGGTGCGATGTATAATGCCATACAGTTAAAATCATTGTTTGGAGAATTTATGTGGAATTATCACAGAGCATTCATATAAGAACTCGCTAAAGAGTTTAAGTATTTTTGAATACCTACATTAACAGCAGTTGACGCATAACTTATATACAAGCAAATGAAAACATGGATGAAAGTAATTAGAGGCTTCAAATGTAGGAAAAGTTCGATGTTAGACAACTGAAAACATGTTTGTAAACCGTTGTCACATGATCGGACCATGACAGATTATTTTTTGATGACAACGCCAAGAACTTTATGGCTCTCAGCCTAGTTAGTATTCCTACCATTTATATGGAGAGGAGGGGAATAAAGGGGGGTTTGACGTTTATGTCCTGGAGATAATCATGCATTTAGTTTCAGTGGAAGCTGACTTACGTGGCTTTACTGAAAGGTGAGTTCATTGAGTAATACTCCTTTTGCAAATACGATGACATTTGTTCATATCTATACAGATGAGTATGTGTGTTCGTGTGATCTGTTAACAATTTACTCCGGGCACAAAGTGTTGGAGGTAATATTCATTGTGCGCTGATCTATGAGGATGAATGATTTAGACACCTATTTAAAAAAAAAAAAAAAGGGGGGGGGGGGGGGCAATAAACTTTTTCTTGGGAGAAACATACCTAATCGGGACAAACATTCCATCGATCATTTAATTTATAGCTTTCCATATCAATTCGCTGTTAGATTCCAGAGAGAGAGAGAGAGAGAGAGAGAGGGGGGGGGGGGGACAGAGACAGACAGACAGACAGACAGACAGACAGACAGACAGAGACAGAGACAGAGAGGGTGGAAGGGGGGGGGGGGGGGGGCAAGGAAAGAGCAGTCATTGTTCACTGCCCCATCATTTGTACAACGAAAAGTTGTGGGGGATAGTTAGAATTAGTCCAGATGAAGCGGCTCTGGGGCGATTTGTTTCCACCCTAACTCATCGCATGATTGTAAAAAAAAAAAAAAAGGTTTCAAAAGTCGCTCGAATGCACATGTGCAACTGACTACCGGAAATACTGCACCAATTCCAATAAAACTCTTTTCGGAGCTCCGTCACGCCATTAACAAGCACTGTCAAGGCGATTCGTTCACGATGAAGACATCATAAAAATCTGGTTTCATCGGCTCACACATGAAATGTCAAGGAAAGTATAAAAAACTTTAAAAAGAAAAAAAAAGGATGGATGCGAGAAAAACTATAACCATATTCAAGACAGACCACTTACAATGCTATCACTATAAATTTTAGGCTCGTTGAAGACAACATTAAACATTTCTATACAACCCTTGTTTGGACAAATAGGTCACCCGCGTGTCAATATAATCGACCTGCTAGAGGGGGTGAGAAAGACCTGGCAGATTTCTTATATGCCAAGGAAGGGGTATCTAAAATATTGAAAATACCTGTCAGGTTCGCGTTAACAAAGGTGCCACGCTCCCAGAGTGCTGTGAATAATTCGCTCCGTATCTCTACGCATGAAATCAACCTGATCTAAGTCGCTAAAGGGTAAGAACCTCTGTTCATTTTCTCGCGCAACTGAATTCAATGCACTATCTCGAGGTGTTGTTGTAAAGACAATGGCGATGTTCCACGTTATAAGCAAGCGTCAGCAGTGAAGAAGTTCTCTGATCTTAAAGGAACTCATCAAGTACATTCTGTTCATGATGTTTAGTCTCAAATAAGGACCCTTATCTTTGGAAACTAAGTTGATCAGCCTTTGAAGCATACGTAATATCCAGTGAAAGCAACAGCATCAACACAAAACAGCATTCGCCGAGCAATACACCTTACAAGGTCTCTCAAGGAAGGATCAACCAGCCTCTCATGTGCAGTGTTCGCAGGCGTAGACGTCGCTGGTTGAACGTTCCTTAGAAACACTATTGAAGATCGTGACAATCCCAGCTAGCTCCTCCCAAGAGCTCCATGTGCCACAGACTCAGCTGGGGGAACTGGAACTATACAGCCGAGTTTGTTCCCCGAAACGGATGAGTCGCTGAAAGTTGTCGCTCAGATTTTCTGATCATTTCTATGAATATCTGTATTTCACAGGCCTGGCAGATGCCGGGATATGTTATGCAGGCATCACAGAAAATAGCACTGACGTGCAGTCATGGACCAAAATGGAAATCCATTCATCACTTTCATCCACACCGATCATAGTAAACCTGCATCGATTTTTTTTTTTTTTTTTTTTTTTTTTTTGCTGTCCCACCTCTGCGCCACCTCAGAGGCAGTGCACCCACGCCGCTCATTCCGACACCCCGTCCACAGCCACAGCCCAGTCGGCCCCGCCACAGCCCCGGCACCGGCAATCCACAGGGAGCAGTCAATGTCAAGTCATCAAGAGGCAACCCACCGGAGGAGACACTGCACTGCTGCCGAGTCACTTCAGTGTGTTCAGTGGCGCCTGTTCTGATCTAACATACGCAGGACACCACCTACTAAGCCCCCTACTGACGACAATAATTGCTTAGTCGCGGAGCCGGCGTGAGTGAGTTCTCCCCCCCCGGAGGGCGCCACCACGTCCGTCCAACGACAGCCCCCATGGACTCGCCGATACCGGTGACCCGGACGGAACCAACTAAGGCCACAGACGTGGAGAGGACATCGAAATTGAGGTCACCATGAGAGCAGGGCATGAAGGGCCACAGAATTTTGAGACTTTTTTTTTTTTTAATGCTGATCGATGAGAATGAGGATGATTAAGATGATTCTACGGATTTCCATTTCAGTCTGAGACTACATGACAGGGCTGTACTCTACGCTTCCTTTCATAATATATCCCGGCGTCAACCAGGCCCGAGAGATACAGACACCTGCAGTGTTGGTCAGGAAATTTGAGCAACACTCTCAGAAACGCATCCATTAAGTGGATGAAACTCGACTGTGTGGTCCCAGTCTTCCCAACTGAGCCCGCAGCAAACTCAACTCTGGGTAGGAGCCGGTCGGGGCAGAAAAACCCACATGACTTCTGATGGGATTCGAACCCACGACCTCCCAGCCGGGAGTCCGCGACGCTAACCACTTCGCCAAGGCGGCTGGTACCTGCATCGATCTTAGTAAACCTGCATCGATCACAGTAAAACTGCGTAAGTTTCTCTCTGGCTCTTTCACGCCCCTCTGTCTTCACAACCTCAGTTCCGCTTACTTCTTCATGTTTACACCGATAATGTGTCAGACCCAAAGTCGTTAGAATAGGCAAAGTCACTGAGACTGTCGTTTAATGGAATCCACCGCGCCGTCTAGCGAGGGATGCTCACTGACACTGGCTTCCTCTGGACAGCCAGTTTTCATCAGAGGTGGTGTCCTGCCTATCCTGAATCAGAACATCACCATCAAACACAAGCAAAATGACTCGGTAGCAGTGCAGTGCCTCCTCCAGAGGGTTACCCATGGTGGCATGATGTTGATGGCTCCCAGTGCACTGCCATCACCAAGGCTGCAACAGAGCTCGCTGAGTGTGGCTGCATGTTGTGGAAGCCAAAATGAGCAAAGATGAGTGACGCTGGCGTGATGCCACAAACACAGGGTGAATAGTAAGAGAGGCAAAAACCCTCCGACCACCCCAAGAAGAAGAAGAAGAAGAAGAAGAAGAAGAAGAACTACCACCACCCACCACTACAACAACAACAACAACCACAAGAACAACAACAGCAACAACAGATACAACAAAACAGAAAAAAAACTAGGGTGACTGGTCAAAGAGCTTCTTCTTCTTCTTCTACTGTCGATTTCTTTTTTTTTTTTTTTTTTTTTTTGGGGGGGGGGGGAGTCAGATCTTCAATCCTGTCCCCATGTTAAAGCCTGCAGTCTTCTCAAGTCTTGACGGCTGCCCCAAAGCTGCATCTGCAGTTCTGCACCCTCTGGCCAGGTTTGACGCCGTAGAACATCATGGCTGGACAGTGCAGTTTTTTTTTTTTTTTTTTTTTTTTTTGGGGGGGGGGGGGGGGGGGAGGGGGAGGGGGGGTTCTGAGATCCAGTATCGCACGGACATTCGTCTGTGTGGGCATCTGAATTCGTCTGAGGTGGCTCAGCAGCAGGCGGCAATGGCCAGTTCTCAGCCTGAAGAGGATTGTTTGCTGGTAACTCTGGAGCTGATGGATTGGATTGGATGATAGTTTTGGCCTCTCTGTAGGTCGCCGGGTGGCCCAACTGCTCCATATTGCTGCCTGCCTTGGACAGAGCGTCAGCTTTCTCATTCCCAGTGATCCCACAGTGGGGTGGAATCCAATGGTTAGAGCGTTTAAACACATCTCCAGTAACATAACTTCAAGCTGGGTATCGTGTAAACATCAACATTAAACGCTATGGCTTTGAAGAAGACAATTTCGTTTTTTCTTTTTTCATTTTTTTTCTTTTCTTTTTTTTAGAGAAGCCGACATGCTGATGCTCTCCAGATCCTGACTTCAGTGTCTGAGAGTACTTGGCTGAATGTAAGTGTCTCGTCTCCTCACACTGAAATCTTAGTTCATCTGGTTAAGACTTTGTGGGGAGGGGTGACGGTGGACAAAAGGTAGGAGGTGGGTGGGTGAAATGTCTATCAATAGTTTTGGATTTAGCATGCTTTCAATCCTTAAGTGACATTTAGGGTCGGCTGGGCTATAAACAAATTGACTGAAGACACGTCGTCGTCGCCCCTCTAAGCTGCTTGATGTCTTCTTGGAGCTCAGACTCGTGTCGAACTGTAGACCAGTGGGGCAAAAAGCCAATGGAAAAACAGAAGAGCAGATGATGAGGGGTGGTGTGAGGGAATCAGTGCGAATCAACGGCAGCGGTAGATAAATTCTGATACATAAAATCATTTAAATTGACCATTGTTTTCAGTGCTAACTGGGATTTTAAAGTTATAGAGAATCGGAAACCCCCCACGGTTGCTGCTAACATGCCACATTAAGTTTTTCATTTTGATTTAACTTATATTATGTATTCTAGAATTATTCAAATATTGTAGGTTTATTACGGAACTTTTTTCCCCATTTCATATTCTAATGCGGAAGATAGGCCTTATTAATGAGTGATTAAATGACATACGGACATCAGGTACACAGCAACCCTTGTCCCGCGGTGGGATATGCAAGAATACGTTTGGGTGGAGATACAGTCCTCCTCAATGTCAGACCGGGTCATGTCTACCAAGTCCTGATGACTAGAAGGACACACTTGTCATAGCGTACAAACAGCAGGAAGAAACTCCACAGACAATCGGACAGCAGAAGATCCTCTGTTGTGGTTATGACGTGGTTTTAAACAGCCCCGGCACGGCAATCCACAGGGAGCAGTCAATGTCAAGTCATCAAGAGGCAACCCACCGGAGGAGACACTGCACTGCTGCCGAGTCACTTCAGTGGTGTTCAGTGGCGCCTGTTCTGATCTAACATACGCAGGACACCACCTACTAAGCCCCCTACTGACGACAATAATTGCTTAGTCGCGGAGCCGGCGTGAGTGAGCTCTCCCCCCGGAGGGCGCCACCACGTCCGTCCAACGACAGCCCCCATGGACTCGCCGATACCGGTGACCCCGACGGAACCAAACCAAGGCCACAGACGTGGAGAGGACATCGAAACTTGAGGTCACCATGAGAGCAGGGCATGAAGGGCCACAGAATTTGAGACTTTTTTTTTTAATGCTGATCGATGAGAATGAGGATGATTAAGATGATGCTACGGATTTCCATTTCGTCTGAGACTACATGACAGGGCTGTACTCTACGCTTCCTTTCATAATATATCCCGGCGTCAACCAGGCCCGAGAGATACAGACACCTGCAGTGTTGGTCAGGAAATTTGAGCAACACTCTCAGAAACGCATCCATTAAGTGGATGAAACTCGACTGTGTGGTCCCAGTCTTCCCAACTGAGCCGCAGCAAACTCAACTCTGGGTAGGAGCGGTCGGGGCAGAAAAAAACCCACATGACTTCTGATGGGATTCGAACCCCGACCTCCCAGCCGGGAGTCCGCGACGCTAACCACTTCGCCAAGGCGGCTGGTACCTGCATCGATCTTAGTAAACCTGCATCGATCACAGTAAAACTGCGTAAGTTTCTCTGGCTCTTCACGCCCCTCTGTCTTCACAACCTCAGTTCCGCTTACTTCTTCATGTTTACACCGATAATGTGTCAGACCCAAAGTCGTTAGAATAGGCAAAGTCACTGAGACTGTCGTTTGATGGAATCCACCGCGCTGTCTAGCGAGGGATGCTCACTGACACTGGCTTCCTCTGGACAGCCAGTTTTCATCAGAGGTGGTGTCCTGCCTATCCTGAATCAGAACATCACCATCAAACACGAGCAAAATGACTCGGTAGCAGTGCAGTTCCTCCTCCAGAGGGTTACCCATGGTGGCATGATGTTGATGGCTCCCAGTGCACTGCCATCACCAAGGCTGCAACAGAGCTCGCTGAGTGTGGCTGCATGTTGTGGAGCCAAAATGAGCAAAGATGAGTGACGCTGGCGTGATGCCACAAACACAGGGTGAATAGTAAGAGAGGCAAAAACCCTCCGACCACCCCAAGAAGAAGAAGAAGAAGAAGAAGAAGAAAGAAGAAAGACTACCACCACCACCACCACTACAACAACAACAACAACTACAAACAACAACAACAGCAACAACAGATACAACAAACAGAAAAAAAACTAGGGTGACTGGTCAAAGAGCTTCTTCTTTCTTCTTCTACTGTCGATTTCTTTTTTTTTTTTTTTTTTTTTTTTTGGTTGAGTCAGATCTTCAATCCTGTCCCCATGTTAAAGCCTGCAGTCTTCTCAAGGTCTTGACGGCTGCCCCAAAGCTGCATCTGCAGTTCTGCACCCTCTGGCCAGGTTTGACGCCGTAGAACATCATGGGCTGGACAGTGTTTGGGGAGGGGAGGGGGGGGGGGGGGGGGGGGGGGGGGGGGGGGGGGGTTCTGAGATCCAGTATCGCACGGACATTCATCATCTGTGGGCAATTTGAATTCGTCTGAGGTGGCTCAGCAGGCGGCAATGGCCAGTTCTCAGCCTGAAGAGGATTGTTTGCTGGTAACTCTGGAGCTGATGGATTGGATTGGATGATAGTTTTGGCCTCTCTGTAGGTCGCCGGGTGGCCCAACTGCTCCATATTGCTGCCTGCCTTGGACAGAGCGTCAGCTTTCTCATTCCCAGTGATCCCACAGTGGGGTGGAATCCAAATGGTTAGAGCGTTTAAACACATCTCCCAGTAACATAACTTCAAGCTGGGTATCGTGTAAACATCAACATTAAACGCTATGGCTTTGAAGAAGACAATTTCGTTTTTTTCTTTTTTTCATTTTTTTTTTTTTCTTTTCTGTTTTTAGAGAAGCCGACATGCTGATGCCTCTCCAGATCCTGACTTCAGTGTCTGAGAGTACTTGGCTGAATGTAAGTGTCTCGTCTCCTCACACTGAAATCTTAGTTCATCTGGTTAAGACTTTGTGGGGAGGGGTGACGGTGGACAAAAGGTAGGAGGTGGGTGGGTGAAATGTCTATCAATAGTTTTGGATTTAGCATGCTTTCAATCCTTAAGTGACATTTAGGGTCGGCTGGGCTATAAACAAATTGACTGAAGACACGTCTTCGTCGCCCCTCTAAGCTGCTTGATGTCTTCTTGGAGCTCAGACTCGTGTCGAACTGTAGACCAGTGGGGGCAAAAACAGCCAATGGAAAAACAGAAGAGCAGATGATGAGGGGTGGTGTGAGGGGAATCAGAGCGAATCAACGGCAGCGGTAGATAAATTCTGACACATAAATCATTTAAATTTGACCATTGTTTTCAGTGCTAACTGGGATTCTAAAGTTAGAGAATCGGAAACCCCCCACGGTTGCTGCTAACATGCCACATTAAGTTTTTCATTTTGATTTAACTTATATTATGTATTCTAGAATTATTCAAATATTGTAGGTTTATTACGGAACCTTTTTCCCCATTTCATATTCTAATGCGAAAGATAGGCCTTATTAATGAGTGATTAAATGACATACGGACATCAGGTACACAGCAACCCTTGTCCCGCGGTGGATAATGCAAGAATATGTTTGGGTGGGAGATACAGTCCTCCTCAATGTCAGACCGGGTCATGTCTACCAAGTCCTGATGACTAGAAGGACACACTTGTCATAGCGTACAAACAGCAGGAAGAAACTCCACAGACAATCGGACAGCAGAAGATCCTCTGTTGTGGTTATGACGTGGTTTTAAAAAACAAACCGGTCAGATGCCAACACACATCATTCTATGCGAGTTCTACAAGCACAACAGAGGTGTACAGTTCATTTGTACACGAACAAATGTATGCAAGTTACTGGCAGCAACTTGGTTTTTCTTTCTTTTTTGTAAGGTAAGCTCTAAATGCCGACCTGAAAGTCAGGAATGAAAGGGTATCTACCCATCTATCTATCATAGTAAACCTGCATCGATTTTTTTTTTTTTTTTTTTTTTTTTTTTTTTTTTTTTTTTTTTGAGTCGGCCCCGCCACAGCCCCGGCACCGGCAATCCACAGGGAGCAGTCAATGTCAAGTCATCAAGAGGCAACCCACCGGAGGAGACACTGCACTGCTGCTGCCGAGTCACTTCAGTGGTGTTCAGTGGCGCCTGTTCTGATCTAACATACGCAGGACACCACCTACTAAGCCCCCTACTGACGACAATAATTGCTTAGTCGCGGAGCCGGCGTGAGTGAGTTCTCCCCCCGGAGGGCGCCACCACGTCCGTCCAACGACAGCCCCCATGGACTCGCCGATACCGGTGACCCGGACGGAACCAAACTAAGGCCACAGACGTGGAGAGGACATCGAAATTGAGGTCACCATGAGAGCAGGCATGAAGGGCCACAGAATTTGAGACTTTTTTTTTTTAATGCTGATCGATGAGAATGAGGATGATGATTAAGATGATTCTACGGATTTCCATTTCAGTCTGAGACTACATGACAGGGCTGTACTCTACGCTTCCTCCTTTCATAATATATCCCGCGTCAACCAGGCCCGAGAGATACAGACACCTGCAGTGTTGGTCAGGAAATTTGAGCAACTCTCAGAAACGCATCCATTAAGTGGATGAAACTCGACTGTGTGGTCCCAGTCTTCCCAACTGAGCCCGCAGCAAACTCAACTCTGGGTAGGAGCCGGTCGGGGCAGAAAAACCCACATGACTTCTGATGGGATTCGAACCCACGACCCTCCCAGCCGGGATCAGACCCAAAGTCGTTAGAATAGGCAAAGTCACTGAGACTGTCGTTTGATGGAATCCACCGCGCTGTCTAGCGAGGGATGCTCACTGACACTGGCTTCCTCTGGACAGCCAGTTTTCATCAGAGGTGGTGTCCTGCCTATCCTGAATCAGAACATCACCATCAAACACAAGCAAAATGACTCGGTAGCAGTGCAGTGCCTCCTCCAGAGGGTTACCCATGGTGGCATGATGTTGATGGCTCCCAGTGCACTGCCATCACCAAGGCTGCAACAGAACTCGCTGAGTGTGGCTGCATGTTGTGGAAGCCAAAATGAGCAAAGATGAGTGACGCTGGCGTGATGCCACAAACACAGGGTGAATAGTAAGAGAGGCAAAAACCCTCCGACCACCCCAAGAAGAAGAAAGAAAGAAGAAGAACTAACTACCACCACCACCACCACAAACAACAACAACAACACCACAAGAACAACAACAGCAACAACAGATACAACAAAACAGAAAAAAAAACTAGGGTGACTGGTCAAAGAGCTTCTTCTTTCTTCTTCTACTGTCGATTTCTTTTTTTTTTTTTTTTTTTTTGGGTTGAGTCAGATCTTCAATCTGTCCCCATGTTAAAGCCTGCAGTCTTCTCAAGGTCTTGACGGCTGCCCCAAAGCTGCATCTGCAGTTCTGCACCCTCTGGCCAGGTTTGACGCCGTAGAACATCATGGGCTGGACAGTGTTTTTTTTTTTTTGTTTTTTTTTTGGGGGGGGGGGGGGGGGGGGGGGGGGGGGGGGGGGGGGGTTCTGAGATCCAGTATCGCACGGACATTCATCTGTGTGGGCAATCTGAATTCGTCTGAGGTGGCTCAGCAGGCGGCAATGGCCAGTTCTCAGCCTGAAGAGGATTGTTTGCTGGTAACTCTGGAGCTGATGGATTGGATTGGATGATAGTTTTGGCCTCTCTGTAGGTCGCCGGGTGGCCCAACTGCTCCATATTGCTGCCTGCCTTGGACAGAGCGTCAGCTTTCTCATTCCCAGTGATCCCACAGTGGGGTGGAATCCAAATGGTTAGAGCGTTTAAAAACACACATCTCCAGTAACATAACTTCAAGCTGGGTATCGTGTAAACATCAACATTAAACGCTATGGCTTTGAAGAAGACAATTTCGTTTTTTTCTTTTTTCATTTTTTTTCTTTTTTTTTTTTTTTTTTAGAGAAGCCGACATGCTGATGCCTCTCCAGATCCTGACTTCAGTGTCTGAGAGTACTTGGCTGAATGTAAGTGTCTCGTCTCCTCACACTGAAATCTTAGTTCATCTGGTTAAGACTTTGTGGGGAGGGGTGACGGTGGACAAAAGGTAGGAGGTGGGTGGGTGAAATGTCTATCAATAGTTTTGGATTTAGCATGCTTTCAATCCTTAAGTGACATTTAGGGTCGGCTGGGCTATAAACAAATTGACTGAAGACACGTCTTCGTCGCCCCTCTAAGCTGCTTGATGTCTTCTTGGAGCTCAGACTCGTGTCGAACTGTAGACCAGTGGGGGCAAAAACAGCCAATGGAAAAACAGAAGAGCAGATGATGAGGGGTGGTGTGAGGGAATCAGTGCGAATCAACGGCAGCGGCAGATAAATTCTGACACATAAATCATTTAAATTCACCATTGTTTTCAGCGCTAACTGGGATTTTAAAGTTACAGTGAATCGGAAACCCCCCCCCCCCCCCCCCCACGGTTGTAGCTAGCATGCCACATTAAGTTTTTCATGATTTAAACTTATATTATATATTCTAGAATTATTCAAATATTTGTAGGTTTATTACGGAACTTTTTTCCCCCCATTTCATATTCTAATGCGGAAGATAGGCCTTATTAATGAGTGAATAAATTACATACGGACATCAGGTACACAGCAACCCTTGTCCCACGGTGGATAATGCAAGAATACGTTTGGGTGGAGATACAGTCCTCCTCAATGTCAGACCGGGTCATGTCTACCAAGTCCTGATGACTAGAAGGACACACTTGTCATAGCGTACAAACAGCAGGAAGAAACTCCACAGACAATCGGACAGCAGAAGATCCTCTGTTGTGGTTATGACGTGGTTTTAAAACAAACTGGTGAGATGCGATGCGAGCACAATCATTCTATGCGAGTTCTACAAGCACAACAGAGGTGTACAGCTCATTTGTACACGAACAAGTGTATGCAAGTTACTGGCAGCAACTTGGTTTTTCTTTCTTTTTGTAAGGTAAGCTCTTAATGCCGACCTGAAAGTCAGGAATGAAAGGGCATGATGCAGGAACGAGTTCCTAAGTGTCGCTGCATAAAATAAGACCGCTCTAGAACCGTGCTACCTCCTGTTGTAGGAGGGAATTCGAAATAATCAGATGAAGAACAGCGGGAACGGGCAGGAATGTACATCTATCTATCTAGCCATCTATCTATCTATCTATCTACCTACTAAAGTGGAATGCCTAGCGCTCTCAGGTCGGCCTAATTCAATGTGTTGCTACATCCACTGTTCAGCTTCGATGCCTTCATAACATTGTATTTTCTGTTTGATTTAAGATGTTCATAAATCTGATACCGCGTTTTATTTTTTTTTATCTAATTGTTTATTTATTTATCTATTCATTTATTTACTTAGTTATTATCTATTTTTTTGTTTATTGTTTTTGCTCATCTGCTTTTAGAACTAGTGTTTCATTTGATTGTCTGACTTGTTCTGCAACGGGACTTTCCTGGTCATTTCATCACCCCCCAGATACTGTCGGGTCGGCTCTCTGTACTGATTGAAACATAATACTTTAGCATCTTACCGTTCAGACAGGCGACTGAATTTTGAACACGATTACTTTGAAATGGGGGTGCGAATACACCTAGGAGACTAACATTACCAATACTTCAGTCTTGACATGATGCAGGAAGGCACCAGCACGGGTTAGACGGGAAGGTTTGCTGACTGAAAGAAAAAAAAATCAGATTATACCTCCTTCTCTATAATACTCACTATCCATGTCTCTGGAGATTTAGAAAAAAAAGATTTTCTGGCACCAGGTCTTGTTTCTGATATTATGTCAAATTACTGCCGATCAGCTGCCACTGCCATTCGTCTTCCTTCTTTCTCGCACGTGCCAGTCTGCGACTGTTCCTAGGAAAGGGAAGCTTTCAAGTGAGGTGACCGAGGGCGAAAATGGAAACACATTTTGAAAATAATTCGTAGCGAATCTGCCAAAGAACAGGGACAAACAAATTACAACAGCAGGAAAGCAACTCAGTACATCCACCCTGCGGTTTTGTTCAGAGACTCATCTTTTTCTTTTTTTTTTTACTGGGTCTTCCTGACCAATACCACGCAGAAAGACATGTTCTGACTCATCTGTCTTGGGTCTGATCAAAGACGGCGGATTAATGAAGGAGAGTAAGATCAGGCTTCTTCTGCTTTTGTACACCATGGCAAAATCCGTCGCTCATCTGGAAAAACAGATCTACAAAACCTCCAACCTTCTCCACAAATGACAGAGTTGTACATCCAAAGCAGATCTCGACGGTTCCAGATATATCATTTAAGAGGAGGAGAGAGGAGGAGAACAAGAACAAGAATAAGAACAAGACAAGATGGGAGGAGAAGAAAGAAGAAGAAGAAAGAAGAAGAAAGAAGAAACAGTCCCGCAGGTGCATCCTTTGTGTCTACATACAGAAACACAAGACCACAGCCTACGTCAAAGATCGAGCGCAAAAACATACACTCGTAGACAAGAACCACACGTTTCAGTCACTGTAAGACCGACCAACAAAGCCATGCACTCTGCCATATCTTTCTGTTCAAGACCTTCTTACTACATGGAAGTGAGAGGCCTACTACAGCCGTTTCAGAAGGAGAATGTGTACAGGAGGGAAGTGATTGCATCTTCAATCCACTGAGTATGTCTGAGACAAAAGGCGGGGAGGAGGACTCACTGGTCCTTCAAGGTCAGTAAGGGAACAATAGAATATGAAAAATGTGTGTGTGTGTGTGTGTGTGTGTGTGTGTGTGTGTGTGTGTGTGCGTGCGTGCGTGCGTGCGTGCGCGTGCGTGCGTGCGTGCGTGCGTGTGTGTGTGTGTGTGTGTGTGTGTGTGTGTGTGTGTGTTGTACGTGTGTGTGTGTGTGTGTGTGTGTGTGTGTGTGTGTGTGTGTGTGCGTGCACTTGCGCGTATTGTCTGCTATGTCTGCTGCACGTCTCCCTATGCTCAGCTGCACACATGCTTGTATGTGGAAGGGGTAACGGTGTGCTTAAGGTACATACCCTACGTCGACTTCAACAAGCGGAAGCGTGCCCACACCTTTACGGATCAGATCATCATTCCTTCTGGTTCGTCACTAACGCTCACTTTCCTACTCTTCCTTATGAGTGGTTCTGCACGCGCAATAAAGGTGAAATCATCGGGTCCTTCCAGCCAGCGGCTAATCGCCGATTCCCGGGAAGGACTTATGGAGAACAGAACACTGACTTGGGGGGAGGGGAACATAGCCATTGAATTCTACACATGTCACCCCAATTCCGGATCATACCATCCCGTGGTTGGGATGCATCTGATTTTTACTGTGTTTCAGGTGACCTTCTGAATCTTCAGTGTCATTCTATGTTTTTGAGAGACTGCCATGTTTTGCTCTGTGTTTGCGTGACCTGTTTCTCTCTTCTTCTTCTTTTTTTCCATTCAGATTCTTTATCTCGTTGTAGTGTTCCAGTAAGTAAAAAAGAAATAACAGAAACAACACCCACCACTCTGGCAGCATCTAATATTCCAATCAAACATTTCGTTTCAAAGTTGCACCTTCTCTCAAACAATTGATATCTATTATATCGGCACACACACACACACACACACACACACACACACACACACACACACACACACACACACACACGTGCGCGCGCAATTCCAAACCAAATGCATAAGAACTCCATGCCCAGACAATGCTACAATTATCCTTCATGTAATATTTCAGATGGTGAACTGCCAAAAATATGGAAACAGTCATGTGTTGTGATTCAAAACCAACGCAAACGTGTCACGGACATTAACATGTACCATTGACATGTCATAGATGTAAAATTTACGAAAAATGAAGTTTGTAGTTAGCCTTATACACATTAAGAGAACAATGATGTTAACACATTAAACAAGCATGATTCAGTTAAGGTAAATGAATGAAAAAAAAACTGAGCTGTCAGTGAAACTATTTACGAGTTTAAAAAAACATCTGTAAGACATACATTAAACTAGAATTCATGTTTCTACATAAATAAATGGAAATCTTAAATAGATATAAAGTACACAATCAGGTGTAGAGTTCGCGGCTCTTATTGAAACTTACACGCCTTGGCCTGTTAGCAAATGTGCATGATTTTATTAAACGCTTCTTTCAAAAGCATGAATTTCAAATAAGAAAACATAGATAACAAAACCACCTGAAATGGGAATTCCTCGAGAACCAGGCGTGGCCCTCGTCTTTTTTTTCTCTCAGTTTTAAACGTGTAACCTATATTCCTTAGAGCGTACTGCATTACTCGGCAAAGTATCTAGAAAAGCAGTTTTAGTTAAATAAGTATTATCTGCACTTGCACAGAACTGACTTTTGGGAAAGACAAACCTTCACATATCATGAATTTATACAGAAAAATAGTAGCAAAGAAACGTTGATAAAACTGTAGATCATCTGAATAATAATGAATTGCATTTATCTTTTTTTTTTATATATCGTTCTTTGTGACAGTGATTCCAGATAAGACGTCAGCTTTCACGCTGGGTACTACCGCGCTTGTCTACAATATAAGATGTTAACCAGATGCTTTTTAATCGGTTTTTCCGCAGTCCGTCTTAATATCAACATTAAAGAATAATATATATATATATATATATATATATATATATATATATATATATATATATATATATATATATATATATATATATATAGAATATTGATAAAAAATCGAGAAAAAGTTTGCAGTTTCTAAAAGAAGAAATAATAAAAACATGGGGACACGATCCATTCGCACACACTAATTTTTTTTGTAAATATCTGATCAAATCTAACTTGCATATAATCAAGAAACGCTTCTGTTGCCCCGACATGTTTCTTGATAAAAACGTGTCGCATAAGGTATAGAAAGTAAAGCATTGAATCTGGCATTGGACCTTCCATTTCACGAATCATCGATCCGTACATATAACGAGACTTACCTTTAGAAAAACATTTAAATGTTGCGTGCACCCATTTTTGTTTAAAAAGAAATGCTTCTGAACAGTTCCATTCTGAAAAAGAAATTAGATATGGTCCGATAATGATTTTTTTTTTTTAAAGCGAAGTCCGTGTCTTCCAAAGTTACTTTGACAATGTTTATTTATGGAACGTATTTTCGTCCGGGATTACTTTCGAGAAGGATTCGGTTTATGTCACACCTTCTCTCTCCGACACCAAAATGGTAACATCAAAGAGCCTCTTTTCACATTCGAAAGTGTATACATACTAGCGCAGGATGTGAAATCTTACGTTGAAGAAAATTATCAAAACCATGTGAAAGCAGATACAGATAGATCAGCAATAGATAAATGAGTGGAAATGGAATACTTCATATTCGATTTAAAAAAAAAATCTTGTCACTTTGGAGCAAACAAACTAGATTTTACTGCTGAATTTACAGCGATTTTGGTGGCTTTCTATCGCGTCAGCATTTTCCCACGCAGTATCCTTTGAATTCTCTTCTGTGTTGATTCGAAGACGGTTCTTCAAGTCTTGTACCCATTAAATCTACATAGAGAAGACCTGAAGTCATAAGTGAAAGTGCTAACTTAATCCATACACTAATTTTAGAAGGACTGAAATCACGTTCTACTGGGTACCTTCTCATTTCTGGTTTTATTATCATGACACAGCCGACACAGCGGGAGAAACGTGAGGCAATGCTCCCATTAGAATATGTTCCTTTAAATTTTCTGCTATCCTTACAAGAATAGTACTCTTTAGTAGAATGGTACATCTGGAAGCTGTTTGAAAACCCCCACTTACGAAATTTTGAATGATCAAACACACATTTTGAAGTTAACCAGCTAGAAAGCAATTTTCGCGTTTAAACGAGAAAAATGTTTAATATATAGATGTTCAAATAGGTGCTTTTATAACGAAATACACAAAGAACAAAAGAAAAAACCATGTCTTTTATGTAATACTTTTTGGGAACCTTTTGCGCATATAGTTTATATGGGTCTCTAACTTGAACCAAAAGTCTAGACTCAGTCTTCAAAATTTGTATTCCCCGAGCGACCGATCATTTGTCCTTCAGTAAATATATTTATCTGATGTTTCTCTTGTCTGGTTGCAGATGTACACATCATATTGATTAAATGTAAGACTACTGCAGACTTTCATGATTGTTCATGACTGTTCCATGTGATTCTCCCATAAACGATAAAGAAATATTGTTGATATTCATTGCAGGAGTATGTACTGTGCTCTAATCAGCAAACGCTTCAAGCGATATCCTGCAATTTGACATGTAAAGTGGTAGGACTTTGAAAAACATAATTATGTATGAAACCTTAGGGTATTCCTTTCTTGACTACCTATTTAGTACACTATCAGCAATTGTAGTAAATAGTTAAGTGATTATCTATGTTAGCAACTGTGATTGTGCAAGTACGGTTTATCGCATGTACATGCTCTCTCTCTCTCTCTCTCTCTCTCTCTCTCTCTCTCTCTCTCTCTCCCCCCCCCCCCCCTCTCTCTCTCTCTCTCTCTCTCTCTTAGAATTCCAGTACCAGTACACCTGTCCAGTTTCCCAACGGACTGTGGAACTGCTCCAGAGCTAACTGGAAAGGGACTGTACGGCCTTCAGCTCATCTAGACTGCAATCTGTTTGTGCAGTGTGGGGATGGAAGGGATGAAGAGGACTGTGGTTACACCAGGTGTCGCCAGGTTGGTATCCGTCTGTAGAAAACACACATTAGCGAAAAAGGTACTAGCGCTGTTGTTGAGTACAAAAAGGACTTCATTTGTTTGATAATCATGTGTACAACAAAGTCTTGTCTTTACCTT
>JADBJO010005973.1:82500-87500 GCA_016801955.1 Conus betulinus | reverse complement strand
CATACACATTTTTAGTTTGGCAGGGAAAGGACAAGACGAACATAAGATGAATAAATGTATTCCTGAAACTTGCATAATTGCAGGTAATAACTTACCTCATTAGTTGATTAAGAGGAAAAAAGCAAAGAACTCTGATCCGTCGACGCCCCCCCCCCCCCCCCCCCCCCCCCCCCCCAATTGACCGGTCCAGCGACCCTCCCATCACGCACTAGTGATGGTAGGTCCCGAAGGTTGCCAGCAGCTCTTCCTTCAACACTGAAGGTGAAACGTCCTGCAAACGGGAACGTTCCCTGGTCTCCCTGCCGAAGCAGTGTTGATGTAGCTGATCAGCCAATGAAGGTCTCATGGAGCAATGAAGTCCCTGTGAGTTGTTTTAGGGGAGCACCGATCTCCGCCAAAAGAAGTGCTTCCTTCTGCGTCGTTTGTGCGCACGTTTTCTGCCTTTTACACGCTCTTCCTTCCACCCTTTGAAATGAGAATGGCCCGGACTGAGGGTCGGACACATTCCACGGGGTGGCGTCAGGTAGAAGGGCTCTGATTGGTCAAAGCAAGAAAACTTACGCAGGCTTGGTTCCAGTCCCGCGTGAAAAGTGTAAAAAGGACATAGTACAGGCACGTGCTCCGTGTGCAGCAAGGACCCTCAGAGCCATACTCATGCAAAACAAGCCGAAGGGAAATTGAACCAAATGGTCTGGCCGTAAGAATAAACTCTTTCTTCAAACAGGTGAAGAAAACAAAAGAAAACGAAAAACATACTTAGCGTCACGGTCAAACCTTGTCCGTGACATGGTTCTCACGTTCTGAGATTTGGAAACGATTTGATGTAAGGTTGTACAGGGCTAGAAGATGGATTGTGCTGGCAATCGTTTTTAAAATTAATATTTAGACTCAGACATACAAAACATTGAAACGTTTCTTGTCACTTACCTTTTTTTTATACAAGAATTTATTGTGTTATCAAGCATTCTACATTAATGCCTGTAATTCCTCCAGTTTAATAGCTGGGGGAGGGTATGATCGGAATCTCTAGCACGGAAAATGTTTTTTTCAAACAGGGTATCTCAAAATTCATATTCTTTTTTTTTTTTTTATCTTGCTTTCACATCAACATGCAGGAAGGTAACAATCTATCGGATTCATTTGATAGATTTGGGTTGTGGTGTTCATTGCTACTTCAATGCTTTCTGTAATTTTTTAGGTACAGGAAAAGGTTAATGTGGATGGATGGCACAGTTGCTCATGCTTTTGTGACAAGAATATATAGAAGCTCTGTTTCCCTTACGTCCAAGTGTGGTGGACTAGGGAGGTTTATGGGAAGCACTGATGATTATACGAATCACTGGACTCAGATAATCATTCTTTGGGACTGTTTGTTTGCAGCCAGAAAATACATTCCGTATTTTCTCTGTAAAGTTAGCAAACCCGTGAACGCGACAATGCAGGTGACAGATGGCATGCTGAATACAAGTGCTGTTTCTCTCACTTCGCGTTTTATTTCATGCCCATTGAATCACCTGACATATTCCTTTTTGGCTTGTGATGGTCGTTCGACATGCTGGGGAGGAGATGATGTGCGGTTTGGTGCTGATAGCAAGACATGGGATATCCCTTCTGCTTCCTCTTGCTCTGCCCCCGGGCCTGCTGTTACTTCCTCCATCTTATGCATGTGCTACAGGCAGTGCGCGTGTGCCGTATACCTTTGTGTGTGATCACCGACATGATTGTAGCGACAACAGTGACGAGTCATTCTGCACGTTTCTTTCTTGCCAGGAGCGTGGACTTCTACGGTGTGACGGTATCAAACAGGTATAGTTCAGACTGTCTCTATCCTTCAGGTAGCCTAGTGTGAGATAAATCTGTGCATTTTTATGCATGATCACATTTCCTTTTCTTATGCAGTTTTTTGTGTGATTTTATAAGCATAAAGTTAAGCGGAATGCTGCTGAGTTGATCACTTGATGATTCCGGCATGCTGACCCAGCTTTATAGCTCAACGTTTAAAAACAGCGTGCAGATTTGTTTCGTGTGTTTCATTTACTTATCCTTTTCCAATAGTATGAGAAGAAGCTGGTGTGATACTTTTGCTTCTGATGTAATGCAATACGATTGTAAAAGAGTTGTTTGAGACGTATCATCTTTGATTAACGCCTGCGGTAATCTGTAACTGTCTTTACAGTGCTTCAGCATGGACCAACACTGTGATGGCCAAACACACTGCATCAACAAAGTGGATGAAGACATGTGTCCAGACAAGAATAACGCAGATCTGAACAACAAGCGTACTCCACGTCCCCCATCTGTGATCACCTTCTTTGGAAATGGCAGCACCACTGTAACGCCCCCCCTGCCCACCGCTCAGCTCAGGACGGGCAGTCGCCCTCATTTCAGGTCTGTCCAGAGACTCACTACCAGTGTGCACACGATGGATACTGCCTGCCCACGTTTACCAGATGTAACGGTGTGCATGACTGCCCAGATCGCGAGGATGAAAACAACTGTCACAACTACACTTGTCCTGATCACTACCGCTGTTTTGATTCCGAAGTCTGTGTGCACCCTGCCTATCTTTGTGATGGGATCTATCAGTGTCCAAGATCCGAGGATGAGCTGTTATGTGATCACCTGTGTCCAGATCAGTGTGTTTGCCACGGTCTGGCCTTCACCTGTCGGCAATCTTTTCCAGTCCACAGATACCCTGAGCTGCGGTACTTGAACGTGAGAAGCAGTGGCATGGCCATGTCTGAACTATCAGCCAGCAGCTTGTTGGTGTACCTCAGTCTGGCTGACTGTGGCCTGGAGCATGTTACAAATGTCACATTGCCCAATGTGATCACCCTTGACTTTAGCCGAAACAAACTGTCAGTATCCCTACCGAAATATTGTTGAATACCCCAAGCCTTAAATCATTGTTTCTATCCGGTAATCCTATCACAGGATTTCCAACAGTGCATGTAATGAGTACGTTTCCTCAAATTAAAAGTCTGGATCTGTCAATGACCTATCTTTACACCTTGGATCACTCCATTGTCAGTCTATTTCCTGGGATCACTTTGCTGAATCTGTCACATAGTGGCACACTACATGTGACCGGCCAAGGTTTTCAGCCAATGACAAAGCTTCAGGTGCTGGACCTTAGGGGCTGTCCTATGTCAACACTCGACAAAAATATCATGATAGGTCTCGACCACCTGCACACCGTACACGCTGACAACTACAAAACCTGCTGTGCTGCTATGACTCTGCCAGAATTCAGCAAGTGTCAGGCACCACAAGATGAGCTGTCGTCCTGCGAGGATTTGCTGAAGTCTAATGTTTACAGGATAAGTGTGGCTGTCTTCAGCAGTCTGTCATTGATAGGTAATGCCGTGAGCTTTGTCTTCCGTCTGTCCTCCCTGCAAAGAGGTGGCTCTCCAGGCTTCAGGGCCTTTGTCCTTCACCTGTGTGTGTCTGATTTTCTGATGGGAATTTACCTGACGCTGGTAGGCATTGCCGACAGACTGTTCCATTCCAGGTATGTTTGGAACGACTTAGCTTGGAGACACAGTGTCCCATGTAAACTGGCTGGCTTTCTGTCTTTAGTGTCTTGTGAAGTATCTTCCTTTCTGATTTGCTTGGTCACACTAGATCGCTTTCTTGTCGTCCGCTTTCCACTGAGTTTCTTGTATTTCAGGGGGGATGAATGCACAACTAGCATCCTGCCTGTCATGGGTTACTGGCTTTGTTCTTGCTGTCATACCACTAACCCCAGGCGTGACTCACTGGGAGTTCTACAGTCAGACAGGGATCTGCATTCCCCTGCCTGTCACCGGCAAGATGTTCGCTGGACAGAGGTATTCGTTCGGCATTCTGATTGTGTTGAATTTCATCCTGTTTCAGGTCATTGCCTCGGGCCAGGCCGTCATCTACTGGTCCATACGGTCCAACACACTGAAAGGAGGTATGAGCAGTCAGCGCTCCCAGGATGCCAGCATAGCCCCGCCGACTGTTCACTGTGGTCATATCAGACTTCCTCTGCTGGTTCCCCATTGGTTTACTGGGACTGCTGGTCTCCCAGGGTGTGTCTGTTTCTGGAGAGCTGAACGTTGTGATGGCCATTATTGTGATGCCATTGAACTCTGCCTTAAATCCTTTTCTCTACACACAATCAATCTCCTAATGGAAGACAACAGAAACGTAAAGAAGAAAGGCTTCTGAAGTTAATGGAGTCGTACAAGCATTGATTTAGGGATTCCGGTGATGTAACCTGTTATAAACATAACCTGCAAATCCTTTATCAACGAATGGATATTTGTTGATTTGTATGTAAAGCAGGATCTGAACTAGGGGTCCGGTGTGTATTAAGATAGAGTGACAATGTTGTTATTTATGATGACCAATGCCAGGATGTCACACTGGTTCTGCGAAACCCAGAACCCTATGCTGAAAAATGTTAACACACTACAACAGAAAAAAAAAATAAAGCCTCATGTCAGCCTGTCAAAAATTGTGATGTGACACGGTTTAGGTTTTAGTCGCAGTACCTAGAGCAGTTATTATTAAACGTTTGTTTGATAACTGCCGGTGTTTATGTGTGTGCTCAATTTATTCTATGTTTCGTTACCCCAGCTTAAAAGAGGGATAAACATGGAAGGAACTGACTGTGCAGCGTCGAGCTCATTCCTGCAGCACGTGAACGACAATCTCAGATGAGGCCGGGAATGGTAAACCGTCTGTAGCAAACAAGTAGGGTAACTCAGGCTCCCGTAATGAAATAATCACAGGCCCATAACTTTAAACGAATGCTGCTTACGACACCGACCGAAACCCTGAGCAGAAATGACAACGCACAGCGCTGAGAACAAAACAAGGCGACAGCCCTTTAAAAGGACGTTCCAAGCGTGCCCATATACCATGTACCTGACACATCTACACAGCAAACAACTGGAGAAACGAACAAACACAAATTAAGTTTTGTTTTCAAGACTACCACAGCCTTTTTGATCCTGAACTGTTTACTGTTC